>JBBBDQ010000532.1:2945000-3037500 GCA_037127315.1 Ascarosepion bandense | reverse complement strand
TAAAAATCCTAGTCAGCATTAAATAAACCATTGATGTCGATGTGCCGTAAAACAAAATAAACTAAACCTTAGCGGATTACGAACAGCATCTCTGTTCATGAGGGGGAGGAGCAAAGAAAAATGATCACGGAGTGTCCCAATGTTTTTTCTTTTATATAATACATCTCTTCACCCTCGAGCTATGAGTCAAATAATAGGATAGATTATGTTCTATAGCCTTGGTCGGCAACCAGTCTACCGCAGAAAGCAATGGCAACCTACTGCGGGATAATCTTCTGCCCAGTCAGTCACGTTTCTGTTGAGACACGATCGCCCAAGCGTGTATCACGTATGGCACTCAACTGACTGACTGAACTAAGGAGGTGAACACTTATTCTTGTGTTAAAATAAATCAGAATTTATAATCGCTTTAGATATGTGCAAAATCTAATTTTCCTGGATAATATTTATTAAGCTCTCTATTTTTATGCAGTTAATATTTTATGTTAATTAGATAATTTTTTCGGATTATCTTTTCCGTTATATGGATTTGACATTATTTACAGAATTTTTCTCACAAATATAGACATTTTTTTAATCGTGTCACCCCAAGGCAGTTTATTGCCACTGATATGCAGGGGGTTACATAGGAGGAAAGTTATGAGAAAGAGTGACAGGTTATAAGGGGTGTCAGTAAGTGGGTACGAGAAGGATGACTATGACCATAAAGTGAGGGATCAGTTTATATATTGATTGTAATGCAAAATTGATCACCCACTTTATATCCCCATTATAATAGTATAGAATGCTTTTTTTTATAATCATATCGCCCCAAGCATGGCATTTTACTGCCACTGTTTTGCAGGGGTTTACATAGGAGGAAAGTTATGAGAAAGAGTGACAGGTTATGGGGGATGTCAGGAAGAGAGTCGGAGAAGGAAGAGAATACTGATGATCGTGGGAGAGACGGAGAAAAAAGCCCGAGAGAGAGAGTATGTAAGTTAGTGAGACAGGATATGACTACTGACTTTACAATTGGATTTTTGGAGATTATAGCTGTCGGGAAAGCAAGTATGCGAAATGGAATTCCACGGGCGGGAAGTGCGAGAAGAGAAACTGTTGGAGTAGAAGTTGCGTATGCAATTTATTGGTTTCACAGTAAAAGGGTGGGACCTAGTTGCTAATCTTGTGGCTCGAAGAAATTCGTATATAGGGGTTACGAGTGAGCTAAGTTCATCGGAGCAGAAGCCGTGAAAGTATTTGTAGAAGAGACACAGGGAAGCCATATTGCGCCAGTGAGAAAGCGACTGTATCCTAGCTGCCAAGTCGGAATCGATCACATTACAGATTCTCCGTTGGATTTGGTCGAGGACACCTTAGTGGATAGCAAGAGAGCCGACCAGATACGGCAGCAATATTCAATGCACGGGATATGTGTGTGGCCAAAAACTTGATTTCAGGAAGTAAAAAATTTCGTAAGTTTGTATTTTCGATTTAAGACATTTCAGTAAATATTGCATTACTATTTACTTTACTCGACTTTCCATTTGATACGTCGCAAAAAAAAAAATGATTTGAAGTAAAGGGAAGTAACTTGTAATTCTCCTAAAAATAAAAAATGTTGATTAATTCCCTTATATTACAAATATTTATACTGAATATTCTCGAAAATTAAATAATTAAAAATTTTAAATTTCGGTTCATCCCCAGGCTGTCAGAAGTGAATGAAAATATATTTCTTCTTTTCTCTTTCCTTCTTTTTCATTTTCTCTCTCTTTTTCTGGTAACTGAGACTTGCTTTAGTTTTAAGTGCCCATGTAGGTGAAACAAGTAAAGCATGCTTGGTTACAAGGTAGTTTCCTTTATGCTTTTAGACGGTAGAATGTTCTGTTTGAAAAAATGCCAAGAAAGATTCCTCAATACATACGGGGATAGGAGTGCATGTATTGATTTCAGAACACTATAAATTGTACTAAAATCCCGACATTTCTCTTGAATAAGTTCATCAGAGCACGAAACGAGTGGGTAAAGAAAGGTTTACCTTTTTTCATATATATATCACTCTTTCTCATCACTTTCCTCTATGTAACGCCCTAACCACTCTTTTTCATCACTTTCTTCTATGTAACCCCCTGCGCAACAGTGGCACTGAAATGCCTTGCTTGGGGTGAAATGATTATATATATATATATATATATATATATATATAGATAGATAGATAGATAGATAGATAGATAGAGAGAGAGAGAGAGAGAGAGAGAGAGAGAGAGCTTTAAAATTTAACAGACAAATTGACAAGTCGATAAAAACAAAATTTTTAAATTTGTGCATGTATATATGCGTGCGTATATTAATCTGTATATGTGTCTGTTTGCCAGTGTATGTGCATATACTCATCTATTTGTCCATGTGTGGATGTTTGTAGGTTTATTTATGTGTGCGCTCTTTCTCTTCCTCGTTAAATATATGAATAACTTTCTAAATCTAATAAATTGTTAAGCTTAAAATTTTTTTTAAAATTCGCAATAATAACAAAGTAAATCTAATAGTTAATTAACAATGTTGATCTCAATTTAATCAAATATTAATACTAATGCCCCCGCCCAAAAAAAAATTATTTTTAAGTCTGCTCACATATTCTCCAAATTAGAAGTTGCTTTATTCTGATTGGTCCACACTGTCTATACAACAATGCTTCCCTGATTTTGCTTGATTTTAACCTTTTAAAACCCTTCAAATTGAAATAAACCTCATCACTTGATAAGACACAAGTGTCGAAACAAAATAACTACTTTTGTAGTGATATTACAACATATTCATATTATAATTTCTGAATATATATATATATATATATATATATATATATAGAGAGAGAGAGAGAGAGAGAGAGAGAAAGAGAAAGTGAGAGAGTCATCCGCAGAGAAATCTGTATCGCTGTATCAGAGTTCATCAGTACGTTTAGACTTCTGATTGCTTTTATCAGACATTGAAACCCAACCGAATTGGCGTTAGTCAGCGAGTCTACCTCTGGGCGCTCGGTAGAAAGGTGGCAGACTTTTAGCGTCTGATATACCATGTATACACACGCCAGTTTTTAGAGTGTTCTAATTCATTACTGAATAAATGATTGCGTTTAACATGGATGTTGTTAAACATTGTATACACACACACACACACACACACACACACACACACGCACACACATACATACATATATATATATATATATATATATATATATATATATATATAAAGATGTTTTTAAAGGTACAAAATCTAATTGATAAAAATGAAAGTGTGTAGCTTCATATTACATGGCTTTTTTAAAAAAGAAGCAACCGGTTTCGGTCTCACTCCTCAGGCCTCTATGGAAGATTCAAACTTAGATTAAAATGACCAGGAATGTGTGGTGATGAAGAAAAAAGGCGAAAGAATGACAAAAAATATATGATAGAAAAACAATGAGCTAGAGACAAATGATATCAAGTCCCAACAAACATTCACGTTGTTTACACAGGGAAGGTTTTGCGTGACCCGATAAAAAAAGCCTCCAGCATTTGTCTCTAGCTAATAAGTATTTTATGGTGCTTAGGTTTATACAACCATGGAAGAAAATGTTATAATTTTTTCTAATTTAAAAAAAATTGCGCGTTCAAAAATTCCCCGTTACGTGAGCGTGCAAAAAAAATAAAATAAAATAAATCCCCGTGACGTGAGCGTTGTTTAAAATACGATGAAATCAGGTATTGCGGATTTTTTTGTAACGTAAATTTCTCAAATCTTAACCGTGTTTTTTTCCTACCCTTTGTTTCTCTATCTTTAATTCTTATTTTTTATTTTTTCCATTTTGAAAGACGGACATTGCTGAGGAGACGTAATATCTCTCTTATGGATTTTATGTCGAAATGTTCATTCAACATTTTTGAATTTTAAAAATTTATTTTACTTTATATATATATATATATATATATATATATATATATATATATATAAATTAAAAAAGGATTAATTCAATGATGTTGAATGACCATTTCGATATGAAAATCCCCACGGGGGATAACACATCACCTCAGCAACAGAAAAATCCTTTCAGAAACTGTTGCTGAGGTGATGTGTTATCCCCCGTGGGGATTTTCATATCGAAATGGTCATTCAACATCATTGAATTAATCCTTTTTTAATATATATTTGCTCTGTAATATTTTATTACATGGAGCTCTCTTTCTGTATCATTTTTTAATATTAAAATAAAATTTTTAATATTAATTAGGATCGGGTTTTTGGAATTTACCTTCCTGCTTTTTTCACTTGGATTAAAGTATCTGAATTAATATATATATATATATATATATATATATATATGCAAAATACTAGGCGGTTACCCTCTAGGTACTGAGAAAAATCAAAGTTTCTTAACCTCGCTAATCGAATGAAGATCAGCGTTTCAATGTGATATGGTACCGTAAGTTTAAGTTGAATGTGCAGATCAGTCAATCAGTTAAGTGCGATATGTGATACACCCTTGGGCGATCATGTCTCGAAAGAAACATGACTGACTGGGCAGAAGATTTTCCCGCAGTCGGTTGCCATCACTACAGAACCTAATCTATTCTACTATTCAGCCCATAGCTGGAGGGAGAAGAGATGGATTAATACCTTTCCCAAGGGTATTTGCGCGTAAGTGAATGCAACTAATTCAACCTGAATCCGAACTCGACTCTCCAATTTCTCATTCAGAGCCGATATCCTCTGCACCACAACACACATACGCATAGGTAGTGCAACTGATAATGGTTAGGGATGAGAAATCAGAGTGCCGAGTTCAAATTTCAGTTATTGGTTGTTGATAATTTTGCATTCACATTCACACAAGTTTCTTTGGGAAATGTCAGGATCATTTTCTTACCTCCCTAGTTAGTTAATAAAACCAGTATAAAATATAACTTAATCGACAGCGTCTTCATAACCGCATCGATTAAATGCATGTTGATCTAACAACATTTACTTCTGCAAAGGAGTGTACAGGTTCGAATCCTACTGGAGAGTGCAAATTTTTTAAAATAAATTTCTCGAATATTCAGGTCAGTTGACGAAAAGAAATATACGGCTTAATAAAATATAAAATAAAATAAACAAAACGTCTACACAAACATTGGCATCTCTTAGAAATAACTGTTAAAGTTATAACAATAATTATGATTTAAAGTATAAAATCCAATACTTATTTCGAGTATGTATGTGTGTGTGTGTGTGTGTGTGTGTGTGTGTGTGAAAATGAATGACTCAGTACTTATATATTGGTCATTTATAACGTTGTTATGTTTTATTACATTGATTAAATTTTTATGGCGTCACTTATTACAACTTTTTAAAAATTATTTTTGAAAATGCCTTCTTCACACACATTGTTTTTTTTTTCTTAGTATTAACTTATTTCTTCAAAGGAAAATTTTGTTCCGCATAACATTCGATTTTAGACTTAATCATTCACTCGCGTCTAATGGCAAAACTAGCAGTATCACCCGGCGTTGCTCGGGTGTAATGAAAGCTTTAAAATTAATCCATGGTCCTGGAGCTCAGACTCAGCCTAAAGAATGTTTGTGAAGTTTGGTGAGAATCGGAAAAAAAACTGTGGATTTGTATAAACGACATACAGACAGATAAACAGACACACACACAAACATCTTGCCTTTTACCTATATATATTATCGATTTTCTGCACTATTGTAAAAACTGCAACCTTGAAACTTCTGAATATCATTTCTTATGTATTTATCTATGAGTGTATCAAATTTGATTAAGATCGGACCACTCTTTCTAAAACCCGATTTTTTCGATTATCGATTATCGATATTTATCGGGGGTACCTTGACACAAAACCTAGCTAAGAACACTCGCGGACGCTTATAGTACAACTGTGTAAATTTTCAAGAAAATCGGTTCAGCCGTTTCGGAGTCTATAGATAACGGACACACACAGACACAGACACACGCACACATACACACAGAGAGAGACAAAGTTCCATTTATAAATAAGTTTAGATATTTCCCAATGTTTACAAGCGTCCTTCATTCATTTATTTTCTCAGCCAAGACAGGAAAAGTTTGTCTCGGGCGAACAGACGATAAGAATGAGTGTTGACTTATGAGACATTGTTTAGTTTAGCATACAGAGCTCACATTGTTTACAACACTTGCTTCTGTGGGTTTTTTTTACCAAATATACGTGGGCGACCATAATAGTACCTCCGGTATGTATAGATATTGGCGCCACTATAACACATATTTCGAAAATACAACAGCTGGTGAGATGTAGCACAACAATATGGTCCAAGGTGTGGACCGTTTATAGTCAAATAGCAAACTGGTCTTGATCAAGAAAGAGCGCAGGTAACAACTCGTTGACCATAACACTGGTGCAGATAGGGACAGTGCATACTAACTCCGAACCCCTCAACGTTGGAGTGACAAGTTTGATTGGGGCCCCTTTGTGATCCTCGTTATCTTATCAATATTTGCTTTTTTTCTGCCTGAATTTATATACGTTACAAATAAAACCAAGCACACAATGTTATTAAAAGATGAAATATTTTTGCAGATTTTGATAAAGAATAGAGGACTAAATTGCTATGTGATGTCAGTTTTTCAATATGTCTGTGAATGTTGGACAATATCATTGAAGATGAAGGAAAAACTTGAATCAGCTGAAATGTGGTTCTACAGAAGGATGTTACGGATATCATGGACCGAGCATGTGAGCAATGATAAGGTGTTGAAAAGAATGGCAACGAAAAGGAAATTAATACTGAGCCTCAGGAAGAGACAACTAAAGTTCCTGGGACATGCAATGAGGAAGGAGGCCTTGGAGAGCCTGGTACTAACAGACCAGAAAGAGGAAAAAGAGACAGAGGAAAGCAGCGGATAACATATTTGAAGAGCCTGATCAGGTGGATGATAGAACGGGGGTTGCGTGGTGTAACAGGAGAAAGCGTGCTAAGAGCCACTAGGGATAGGGAAACGTGGAAGGCCATGATCGCCTACGTCCTGAAAGGACTAGGCACATAGAAGAAGACTCATGGCTATTAAAAGATGACAAAATTTTGCGGATTTTGATGTAATTCTGAGTTTCTTTTTTACGTCCAAATCTGTGAGTTTGTTTTGCTTATAGGATACAAATCCCATAACACTCCAGCAAATATCTGAAACACAAAAAGTAATATTGCACAAACGCAAAATCTTTGGGGCAAGTTACTGGAACTAAGAGTTGTGAGTTCGATACCAGGCTACAGCAGTGGTGAACAAGTAACTTAGAGAGTCCGGTTAGAGGGATGTAACTCATGACTACCAAATGTTGTGGTCGTCAAGCCAACATATGTACTTACTTTTTTTGTCAGAGATACAATCCCCCAAAGGACCCTTGAACTGATATATAATATCGGCCTGTTTCAAAATACTACTTAATGGAGAAGATTTACTGCGTATGATAAAGTTCCTTGTGATTTAATATATTTTTTTTTTTAATCATATCACCCCGGGCAAGGCGGTAAGGCCACTGGTGTGCAGGGGGCTATGTAAGAGTGAAAAGCTTGGAAAAGAGAAAGCCGGAAACCCCATCCAAAACAGGGAACAAGAGATGAGCCTCTTCACCCGTTCAATAGACGTGGGTGGAGTGTGAACCGGGCGATAGTTTAGTCTATCTACTCCAATTGAAAAATAAAATAAAAAGAAAAGTGAAAATATTGGAAAAGACAAAGCCGGAAACCCCATCCAAAACACGGAACAAGAGATGAGCCTCTTCACCTGTTCAATAGACGTGGGTGGAGTGTGAACCGGGCGATAGTTTAGTCTATCTACTCCAATTGAAAAAAAAATAAAATAAAAAGAAAAGTGAAAATATTGGAAAAGACAAAGCCGGAAACCCCATCCAAAACACGGAACAAGGGATGAGCCTCTACACCTGTTCAATAGACGTGGGTGGAGTGTGAACCAGGCGATAGTTCAGTCTATCTACTCCAATTAGTTCAGTCTATCTACTCCAATTGTATAGTATAAAAGTAGTTTTATTTTTTTTAATGAGATCAGTGGTGAATATATTAAAACTTATGACATTTTTATGACATTACGTTGTCCCAAAAGTTCGTAAACACTTGCGAAATGGGTCTCTCTGGTCCAGCACAATCGAGACAAACGATGGGTTCAGAAAGGGCAAGAGACACCGTCGGTTCCAAAACAAGATCGATTCGGCAAGAAAGTCATGTTGTGCATTTCGTAGAACTTTGAAGGAATCGTGCATTTTGAGTTGGTTCTGAATGGTCGTGCCATCAATGCCGAACTTTACTGTCAGCAACGTGAATAGGTCTACGGAAAGTTGAAACAAATGTACCCGGCCCTGATCAACCGAAAGCGCGCTTTGATGCAGCAGGACAATGTCAAACCACACACTGCCAGGAAGACCAAAGACAAGGTCGAAGAGCTGGACGGCGTTGAGGTTCTGCCACATCCAGCCTACAGTCCTGACTGTGCTACATCAGATTACGACCTTTTCCGCTCAATGCAACAGTTCTGAATGGGCGCCGATTCGACTCGTTTGATGAAGTCGAGGAAGCGTGTCAAGAATTCTTTGATTCGAAGCCGGCTGAATGGTACTTTGACCAGATCTGAAAGCTTGCAGATCGATGGCAGAAAGTTTTGGAAAATGATGGTCTTTATTTTGAGCAATAATTTTGTTGTTTTTGCAAGTAAAATTTCAATTTTTTGCAAGTGTTTACGAACTTTCGGGACAACCTAATATTAAAACTTATGCCATTTTTATGATATTAAAACTTATGACATTTTTATGATTTTTCATTTTGTTTATGGTTAAAATGTATTTGACAGCAGTATACTAGGTTGAATTTGAGTTTGATTTTGAGTTTTGTTTAACGGCATATCAACACCTCTGTGAGTTATTTAATGCCAAAAAGGTGGTGTTTTAAGGTATTTTTTTAAATGTTCAGTAATAGTGAAAAGGTTGATTTAGTCAAATTTTAATGAATGTTTTGTTTTTAGTCTTTTTTATTTTAGAAAACTGAAAATGTCTTCTAGTTTTGTATTCAAAAATGTTTTGCTAAGAATATTTTTTTCTTTCAAAAATGTGTTACGGTAATAATTTTTTCCTCAAAAATGTATATTTTTTTATAAGTCTAATAATATAATTTTTTCATGTATATATTTCTATAAAAGTGTATTTTTATACTTTCATATTGTTTGGACCCCAGTTTGGGTGGAGGATAACTATATGCCCATAGCTGGGACCCTAACAGGTGCTACCACCCAGGGTTAGGGTGAACATGAGAACAACAGCAATTAAGAGGTGGTTCTATGCTCCTCACAACCTCCCAATCTGAGGCCTTGCTGCCGGATGCAGTTTACCGTCATGCTCAGGACCAATAATAGGTTGATATGTTTAAATTATTTGATGAAGTGTCATGTTCTTTTTTATTTATTTATGTTTGTTTGTTTGAGTTTTGTTTAACGGCATATCAACCACTGTAAGGTGCGGTTTTAAGGCATTTTTATAAAAATGTTCTGTTATAATGAGAAGGTTGATTTAGTTAGATTTTAATGAAAATTCGTTTTTAATCAGTTTTCTTTTAGAAAACTAAAAATGTCTTCTAGTTTTATATTAAAACAATTTTGCTGAGAATAATATTTTTTCCTTCAAAATTGTGTTATGGTAATAATTTTTTCTTTAAAAATATACCGTTGCTAATATTTTTCCTTCAAAAATGTTTATTTTTCTATAAAGGTCTATTTTTATGTATATATTTCTATAAAAATGCATTTTTATATTTTCATAGTGTTTTGTCCCCAGTTTGGGGGTTAACTATTTGCCCATAGCTGGGACCTTAACAGGTGCTACCACTCCGGGTCAGAGTAGACTTGAGAACAACAGTAATTAAGAAGTTGTTCCCTGCTCCTCACAACCTCCCAAATCAGAAGCCTTGCTGCCGGATGCAGTTTACCGTCATGCCCAGGATCTTTTATATAAGTTAATGTTTCTAATGGATCGTTTAATTTGTTTATCAAGGATGCAGTTAGAAAAGTCATTATTAATAAGAGTTTGTTTATTTTTTAAGTTTAGTGTTGAATATATATATATATATATATATATTAAATATGCAGATGGTGTAACGTATAATCAGTGAGGTAAGATCGAATTCCAGTCTAGTTTATTATTCCATTCACTTTCGCACAAATGCCCCTGAGAAAGGTATTGTACGGAGGGAAATGAGTGATTGTAAGAGGAAATCACGACGGTCACTTGACGGCCGGTGAATGACGTCAATTCGTGGAGTGACGAAACCCAGTTGATGATGTAGGCCACGAGAAGAATTCTAAATTCAACCGCGATAGGTCGAGCAGAGGAAGCCACATGGTCCCAACAAGAATATAAAGGACACCAACGGCCTGGAACCTTTCCTCTCGTTTTTCGCCCTTTCACACTGTTGTGTGTTTAGACTTATGTTATAAGTTCTGTGTGCGGGAAAAATAGTGACAGTTGTATACGTGTTATATAGCGGTATAAAAAATCTTTCTGGGAACAACGCATGATTTGTAATATAACAACCTGGCCCCACCCGAGGAAAGGCTGATGCAAGCGGGCGTGTTTTCCGGTCGTTGAAAGGAACGGATGTTTGTTTGACCTTATTTCCGGCAGTAGCGGAAATGGCTACAAGAGGCAAACAGAACAGGTGTCTCTGAGAATTACGTGGGCGTGCGTGGGCGAGGCAAAGCCGGAAGTCCCGGTTTGGAGATTATATAAAAGACCTCGGTGCACGGATTACGAGAGAGACGAAGACAGAGGCAGACGAGAGAGCCAGACCAGACCAGAGGAGCAACAGATAGCGACGACCCCCCCGTCAACCCTTGGAAGCGCGCTCTCACTCTCTGTTCACTAGGCTACACGGTTCATCGTCATCACTAAAAATATAACTCATATTTTTATATATATGCGTGTTTGTTGTCTGTCGATATACAACAGACTTTGAAATTGGTGCCTAAGTGGCCTGCTGTTTTGAAACAACAAAACAGATTGATACGAGCTAGTTACCACGGCAACGATTGAAAATTCCGGACTTAAAACTACCAGATAGAAGACGAAAATAGTAAACAACAGGACGAGAATATATAGCAGCCGCGCGACTAAGTGACTATAGACATCAACGAAAGGTAAGTGACTCATTGATTTGATAGTGTGTGTGTTCTCTGCTCGTGTTTATAATAAGTCCAGTTAGAAAAAAAAATGCATACTTTTGCCATTGAGAAATGTGGATTGTTGGTGTCAAACACATTAAGAAGGGTAGAACGGAGGGGGTGAAACAGACTACATGTAGGGAGTAGCGCATAGGTTTGGGGTTGACGGGGGTGTTAAAGTTGACGGGGGTGTTAAATTTGGCGGGAGGAGTGGAGTGTTAAAGTTGGCGGGAGGAATAAAGTTGAGATATTTACCTATCTGTAAGTACAAAACATCTGAGTTAATGATTTATTTTTGTTGTTAATATTTTACCATATATGTGAAGTGAGTTTACTGGTATGTTGCTTAATTAATCGTACTTTTATTGAGTAAGTGAGATGTAAAATCATGTAAAGGAAGTTTCTTCTACTCTTTAAAGTGGATAATTGGATTAACTTGTTGATAACAATGTTTCGTTGGGTTGTGCAGTGTTAGGTTTTTTTTTTTGATTTCTTTTCAATGACTGTACACTACAAAATGATTTACATTTCTATGGTTGTGAATTATGCTTTTGTGCAGGTTCCCATCAATTCAACATCCTCTGTGAATTTTCATTTATGTGACTTGGGAAATATCTTTTGAAGATATATTAATTTCTGAAAACTAGTAAATACCTTGGAACAGATAAATATGGAGAGATTTAGTGAAGGATATGAAGAACTCCCGAAGAGGTTGACGATAGGAGTCATTGCTGGCGTGGTCGGCGTAATAATAATCCTGGGAATAATAGCTAGGAAGCGGATTTTTAAGTGTAAAAGAAGCAACAGTGCTTCGGAAAAGGAAATTGAGTTATTCGTTGTGAATAGTACTCCGGGGTCAACGGGTGTTCAACACTCAAATGTCTCTGCGTTAAACAGAGAGATGTCAACAAATCATATATGCTTGGTTTCGAATCCAGAGGAAGTAGTTCAGGGAATGGAAAGCATTGTACAAACTAGGGAACTACGAGTCACGGGTCCATTTTTTTAAAAACTAAATTAATATCGATGAAACCTCTAATCCTCCACAAGTAAATTGCATGCGGATTAACGTTGGAATCAGGGTAATTTTCTTCATTTTCTATTGAACATTTCTCGGTCAGACTATGAATGATATGTACGGCAGATAATGGCCATTTTTTCTGTGTTCAAACATAGTATGTTTGAAATTAAATTAAATTAAATGAGGTTACATGTGTAACAATAAACTCGAGCAGAAGCACGCATGGTGTTGGTCAAAGGTCATTTACTCGATGTCAGTTTAGAAACTGGGGCGCGGTTACCGCTTAATAATCATGTGGTTATGCATCGAGGTGTCTACGCTTATGGACAGAGTCGAGAAAGAAAATGAACATTTTTAAGAACTTTGCCCAATTCTGTGAAAATGGATATTAAAAAAAAAAAAAAAAAAAAAAGGAGGAAAAAAAAAGAAAGATGAAAAAAAAAAAAGAACATCGAGCTGGTAGAAATATTTCAAGATGGATACGAACATTGTTGGGTTGCCGATGTAGGCTCCCCTATATTTTTTTTGTTTTTGTTTTTGTTGTTTTGTTTGTTTCGACACATGTTTTATACAATTGTCGGGCTTGTGTGGCGTGGGGAGGAGAGTGAGGGTGTTGCGCTTAAAATGTTCTTATTATGTGAACATTTTGGAAAATGGGTGGGAGGAATGTAATATAACAATCTGGCCCCACCCGAGGAAAGGCTGATGCAAGCGGGGTTTTTTTCCGGTCGTTGAAAGGAACGGATGTTTGTTTGACCTTATTTCCGGCAGTAGCGGAAATGTCTACAAGAGGCAAACAGAACAGATGTCTCTGAGAATTACGTGGGCGTGCGTGGGCGAGGCAAAGCCGGAAGTCCCGGTTTGGAGATTATAAAAAGACCTCGGTGCACGGATTACGGAGAGACGAAGACAGAGGCAGACGAGAGAGCCAGACCAGACCAGAGGAGCAACAGATAGCGACGACCCCCCCGTCAACCCTTGGAAGCGCGCTCTCACTCTCTGTACCCTAGGCTACACGGTTCATCGTCATCAATAAAAATATAACTCATATTTTTATATATATGCGTGTTTGTTGTTTGTCGCTATATAACAGATTGTCTTTTCTCTCTTTCATCTATACTGATCCTTTTGTCCTTTGTGTTAGTATATTATGGATAAGTTCTATAATACCACTAGAAAAAAAAAGGAACAATTATGTATAAAAATATAATCTTATATTTTTATTCTTCATTGAGGAGGGTTTGGAGAGCAGGAGAGTAGCCAGAAAGAGAGAGAGAGAGTGAGAGAGAGAGAGAGAGAGAGAGAGAGAGAGAGAGAGAGAGAGAGAGAGAGAGACACATGAAGGAGCTCTCGGGAGTCATTAGCCAGTCTCTGTATCTTCAGCCAAATTTTCTAGATTTTATATTGTCTTAAAACTCCTACATGATGCTTGTTTTTCCCCTTGTTCTTTGTTAATATTATCTTCGGTCGGATATTTCTTTCGACCCCATCCTTGTCCTCTGTTGACTTGTATCTACGACCAGGTATATCTGTCAACCACATTCTTGCCGGGTAATCGCCTTTCAAATCGGTTGTCACTTTTGTTGACTTTAACTACGGCCGGATGTACCTGTCAGTTACAGTCTTTTCGGGGCATCGCCTTTCAAGCCAGTTGTCACTTTTGTTGTCTTTACTTACGAGCGGGTGTCAGTCAGTTAAGTGCCATACGTGATACACGATTGGGCGATCATGTCTCGACAGAGACATGACTGACTGGGCAGAAGATTATCCCGCAGTAGGTTGACATTGCTTTCTGCGGTAGACTGGTTGCCGACCAAGGCTATAGAACCCAATCTGTCCTGTTATTTGACCCATAACTGGAAGGAAGAGACGGATTAATACCTTTCCCAAGGGTATTTGCGCGTAAGTGAATGCAATGAATTCAGCTGGAATTCGAACTCGGCTCCCCGATTTCTTGTTCCGAGCCGATATCCACTGTACCACAACGCATATATCCTTTTCGGGGCATCGCCTTTCAAGCCAGTTGTCACTTTTGTTGACTTTACCTACGACCGGGTGTACCTGTAAGTTACATCATTTTCGGGTCATTGCCTTTCAAACCATTTCTCACTTTTCTTGACTTTACCTACGACCGGGTGTACCTATCTGTTACACTCTTTTCATGTCATCGCTTTTTAAGCCTCTTGTCACTTTTATTGAGTTTACTTCTGGCTGAATGTACCTGTCAATTACATTCTTGCCGGGTCATCACCTTTCAAGCAAATTGTCGCTTTTGTTGACTTTACCTACTCCCGGATGTACATGTAAGTTACATGCACCGTTCAAAGTATTACAGATATTCCATTCGAACTCAACCTTTTCGGACTCTCTGCCTTCGAGCGGACAGGAACTGAGACGAGGCTATGTCGAAAGGAGGTGTTTCGTCTGGGGAAAAGCAGACAAGAGCCAGATCCCGCTTTCTTATCAGGAATTTTTTACACGTGCGTACGCACTCGGAAAGCTCAACAAAATCATCGTCTTTGTGACTCACCCCACCTTTGTGAGAAGGCACGAGTAAATACAGAGTATATAATGGATATGCTAATGCCTATAATAAAACAACTAGAAATATTCCCTTTTCCTAACACCCTCATTAGTATGAACCCTTTATTTCTGCGTTAAAAAGCAAAAAGGGTTGTTCGAGAACAATTCTATGAGACACACAAGTCCCGTAGACTCCAGATAAGCAAGTATATCTTTTTTTTTGTTTGTTTTTTTTTTTTGTTTTTCCCAGGATGGAGCTGCTAGACGTATTCCTAGCCGGTTTCAAATTCAGAGTTACTCTTCTTAAAAAATTGTTTCCGAACAAGCCTAAAGTGCACAATCTCTCTAAATAAAAACGAAAAAAAAAAACAAACATATAAAATGGCGCGCAGATTCAAATATTACCAGAGATTATATCTTATGTATTATGTTTTCTAGAATTTGCAGACCGGTAGAGGTCATAAAATTACTTCAAATAAAATAGGACGTCTATTTCAAACACGGGTATCTACAAAACAAATATCTTTTGTTGTAACAAAAATGCTAGATTAAAAAAATAAATACATTAAATCTTTGTAAATATAAATATATGCATAGAAATGCTAATATTATCCGTTTTCCTCCAAGGAAAAATTCAATATAAATTGACCGAGCAGCCAGTACTATTATCAGTTGAAATGTATATAATCTTCCCCTTAAAACAATTAGTCACTCTCTCACCGGCGTAATTTGGCTCCCCTGTGCCTCTTGTTGTTGTGGAGTTATTTACGCAGTGAAGGTTAGTCAGTCAGTTAAGTGCCATATGTGATACACGCTTGGGCGATCATGTCTCGAAAGAGACATGACTGACTGGGCAGAAAATTATCCCGCAGTAGGTTGCCATTGCTTTCTGCGGTAGACTGGTCGCCAGCCAAAGATATAGAACCCAATCTGACCTGTTATTTGATTCATAGCTAGAGAAGGAAGAGATGTATTATATTATTAAGTAGTAATTAGTGGGGGATCAGTTTATTACTTCATCACAATTGAAAACCGATCCCTCACTTTATGTCCACTAGAAGCTTTAACTGTTTCCAACTATTATGCTCAGCCAGTCAGTTGTGCCATACGTGATACACGCTTGGGCGATCATGTCTCGACAGAGACATGACTGACTGGGCAGAAGATTATCCCGCAGTAGGTTGACATTGCTTTCTGTGGTAGACTGGTTGCCGACCAAGGCTATAGAACCCAATCTGTCCTGTTATTTGACCCATAACTGGAAGGAAGAGACGGATTAATACCTTTCCCAAGGGTATTTGCGCGTAAGTGAATGCAATGAATTCAGCTGGAATTCGAACTCGGCTCCCCGATTTCTCGTTCCGAGCCGATATCCACTGCTCCACAACGCACATCCTTTAGATTAGTATTTGTGCTAAAGGCAGTCCTACCAGGTTCGATGCACAAAACGCTAGGAACTTGATATAATATTTAAAACGCAGTGTAATCTTGCCAGGTCGCTGACTACTTTCGTATTCGACTGTCGATTACTATCGTCCAACATCGACTGACCCTCGTTCTTCTTACTACCCCTACTTAAATTAGGTGGGAGAATAGGTGTGTATCACCATAACACTTCTACAAATACTTTTACGGCTTCTGCTCCGATGAACTTAGTTCACTGCTGCCCTCTATATATGAATTTAATCGAGCTACTAGATTATTAACTAGTTCCCACACTTTTACAGTTAAACCAATAAAATGTAAACGGAACTTCTACTCCCTTAGTTTCTTTTCTCGCATTTCCCGCTTGTGGAATTCCCTTCCGTTTAGTTGCTTTCCCGACAGCTACAATCTCCAGGAATCTAAATGTAAGATCAATAATCATCTCCTATCTCACTGACTCGCATCCTTTCTCCCATGTTCCTTTCTCCGTCCACTCCACTCTCATCACACCAATATTCTCATTTATCTCATACCCACTTTCTGACACCCTTTATAACCTGTCCCTTTTTCTCATGTCTTTCCTACTATGTAAGCCCCTGTGCACCAGTGGCAGTTAAACTGCCTTGCTTGGGGCAAAATTACTTATAAAGAAAGGCTTTTCAAATCCAATAGCTATTATCGCTCTTTCCGCTAGTGATAGCGTTTTCCTTGCTAATCTTTTGTTTGAAGTAGTGTGGAATATCAACATCTGGATTATGTCATTATTTTCTCTTTGGGTTATATGTGCTATCCGTTATAGTCGTGGTTTCTATTATTTGGCACATTTCTTTACACTATTTACACAGTTCGGACTTTTGCCCTCATCCTTATTGCTATGTTTATGATGTTTCGGCCATTATATACGCCCCGGACTTCTTCAGATGCTAGGAAGTTTGAATCGAACCCTTTATTTTTGTCGCCGGGGTATATAATTCTCATTATATGCGCAATGTCACTTCCGAAGTCATGTAATTATCTCCCTTTAACTGAACCGTCCAATGAGTTACTTCCGCAACCTAAGTTTCAACCTTTCGGTATCTTCAGGCGATTTAAAATAACTGATTTTTTTTTCTTTTCAAACGCACGAACAGGATTTCTTTTTTACCAACGCGCAATTGGAATTCGTATATGCGATATCTTTCCGATTCCCGACGGCCTCTTCGTGCTCGTGGCTCTCTCCGGCTTCCCTCCTGTTCCACACAAGCGTCACCGACGAAGAATAAACAGATTTTATTTTTATATATACTCGTTACTTGTTGTTTTCCAATGGTATTATATAATCTATCCACAATATACTAACACAAATGGCAAAAGGATCAGTATTGATCATGCAAACATGGATAAAAGTTTTTTGTGTAGCGATATAATTCTTTTACGAACCATTGTAAGAACAAGGTTACAATATTACTCTCTACTCTGCATCGACCATTCTTTTTAAAAGTAAATGCTTGAACAGTGGGTTTTAATCTACGTGTTCTTTCACTTTCTTTTAATATGTATATATATCTAAACTTCTTTATAAATTGAACTTTGTCTGTGTGTGTATGTGTGTGTGCGTATGTGTGTGTGTGTGTCCGTTACCTATAGACTCCGAAACGGCTGAACCGATTTTCTTGAAAATTTACACAGTTGTACTATAAGCGTCTGCGAGTGTTCTTAGCTCTCCCTCCTATATTTTACAGGAAGTTAACTGGAGAAGTTCTTGGGAAGTTCATAGAAGTTCTTAGAAGTTCTATAGAGTTCTAGTGGATTTCAGTAGAACTACTAGGCAGTTGATATTAGTCAGCATTTAACCGATACTAAGGAGTCAGCTTGCAGTAGAAGATTACCAAGTTTCTAAAATTTTGCGTGCGTTAATTCGAGGAGCAACCGACATAGCACGATTATTAATTTCAGTGCGAAAACTACTCCACAACAGTCCCACACATTACCAGTTAGATCAACAAAATGCAGCCGACAATTCTACTCCCTCAGCTACTTTTCTCGCACTTCCTGCCTGTGGAACACTCTTCCATATTCTTGCTTTCCTGACGGCTACAATCTCCAGGAATTAAATTGCAATGTCAATACCCATCTCTTATCCACTTGACTCGAGTTCTTTCTGCATCACCCTGTATATCTTGTTCTTTTCCTTTCTCTCTACCCTCGAAACTGTCATCACACCTGTATTACCATCCTTCTCTTGCCCTTTCTCTGATACCCCCTGTAACTCGTTTGTATTTCTCTTTACTCTCCTCCTATCTAATCTTTTACTCTTATGTAGCCCCCCTGCGCATCAGTGGCGTTACCGCCTTGCTTGGAGTGAAACAATTAAAAAAAAAAAGAATGGGTAAAGAAGAGCTGGATTCATGCCTTAATCAAGCACAAAAAAGAATGTAATAAATTGACAGGAATTTGAACTCGGCTCTCCGATTATCAATTCGAGCCGCAGTCCACTATACTACAAGTAATTGTGAATCTGCCATGTTCCTCAGTAATGCTTTTTCGGTGAAAGGCTAC
Organism: Ascarosepion bandense; assembly: GCA_037127315.1. NCBI lineage: Eukaryota > Metazoa > Mollusca > Cephalopoda > Sepiida > Sepiidae > Ascarosepion > Ascarosepion bandense. The sequence continues at coordinate 3,018,779 of JBBBDQ010000532.1, read as the reverse complement.
ATTTTAATTAGAATTTAGTAACTTGCTAATCAATACGGCTATGATTGTACCAGCCCCACAAAAGAACAATGGCTGAATTTGGTTGAATTAAAATTTATCCGTACAATTCAAGGTACAAAAATTGATTTTACAGATCAAAAGATTCTTTGCAAAAAGCAATAAAAAAAGCAATATTACTGATGTAGATAAAAAGAAATCCTGGCAGGATCATTGGTCACTTATACGGATGTAAATATGTTGGAATCTATATCAGTGTGTTTGTTTTCGTGTTTTTAGTCTTAAATTTGCTGGTAACGATGTACATGTTGTGTGCATTGTTGTGTGCATATTTAATCTTGATTCAGTAAAGCGAAAACAGGATGACCGGCAGAATTACATGTCGGTCAGATTCTTGAAAACCCAATCAGTTTTAAACAACTACTTGTTTGGCTGTGTATCTCTGTATTTCTCAAAATCTATCTATCTATCTATCTATCTATCTATCTATCTATCTATCTATCTATCTATCTATCTAAGTCTGTTCATATCTATCTATCTATCTATCTATCTATCTATCTATCTATCTATCTATCTATCTGTTTTGTTTTGTTTCTATCTATCTATCTATCTATCTATCTATCTATCTATCTTATCTATCTATCTGTTTGGTTTTGTTTCTATCTATCTATCTATCTATCTATCTATCTATCTATCTATCTATCTGTTTGGTTTTGTTTCTATCTATCTATCTATCTATCTATCTATCTATCTATCTATCTATCTATCTATCTATCTATCTATCTATCTATCTGTTTCTATCTATCTATCTATCTATCTATCTATCTATCTATCTATCTATCTGTTTGGTTTTGTTTCTATCTATCTATCTATCTATCTATCTATCTATCTGTTTCTATCTATCTATCTATCTATCTATCTATCTATCTATCTCTTTGGTTTCTGTTTCTATCTATCTATCTATCTATCTATCTATCTATCTATCTATCTATCTATCTATCTGTTTGGTTTTGTTTCTATCTATCTATCTATCTATCTATCTATCTATCTGTTTGGTTTTGTTTCTATCTATCTATCTATCTATCTATCTATCTGTTTGGTTTTGTTTCTATCTATCTATCTATCTATCTATCTATCTATCTATCTATCTATCTATCTATTTCTATCTGTTTTTTTTTTCTATCTATCTATCTATCTATCTATCTATCTATCTATCTATCTGTTTGGTTCTGTTTCTATCTATCTATCTATCTATCTATCTATCTAGCTCTGTCAATTTATGTTTAACTCTCTGTCAATTTTTGTTTACCTGTTTGTCAATTTATGTTTATCTGTATCAATTTATTTTTGTCAACTGATGCTTATCTCTCTGTCAATAGATGTTTATCTGTGTCTATTGATGTTTATCTCTCTGTCAATTGATGTTTATCTCTGTCAAATAATGTTTACCTCTCTGTCAATTTATGTTTATCTGTGTCAATTGATGTTTATCTCTCTGTCTATTGATTTTTATCTCTGTGAATTTATGTTTATCTGTGTCAATTGATGTTTACCTCTCTGCCAATTGACGTTTATCTGTGTCAATTGATTTTTATCTCTCTGTCAATTGATGTTTACCTCTCTGTCAATTTATGTTTATCTCTGTGAATTTATGTTTATCCCTCTGTCAATTGATGTTTACCTCTCTGTCAATTGATGTTTATCTCTATGTCAATTGATGTTTATCTCTATGTCAGTTGACGCTTATCTGTGTCAATTTATTTTTATCTCTCTGTTAATTTATGTTTATCTCTGTGAATTTATGTTTATCTCTCTGTCAATTGATGTTTATCTCTGTGAATTTATGTTTATCTCTATGTCAATTGATGTTTATCTCTCTGTCAATTGATTTTTATCTCTGTAAATTTATGTTTATCTCTCTGTCAATCGATGTTTACCTTTCTGACAATTGATGTTTACCTCTCTGTCAATTGATGTTTATCGCTATGTCAATTGATGTTTATCTCTATGTCAATTGATGCTTATCTGTGTCAATTTATGTTTATCTCTCTGTTAATTTATGTTTATCTATTTGTCCATTTATGTTTTTTTATTTGTCAATTTATTTTCATCTCTCTGAAAAGTTATGTTTATCTCTCTGTCAATTAATTTTTATCTCGCTGTCAATGTATATTTATTTCTGTCAATTTATGTTTATCTCTTTGTCAATTCATGTTTATCTCTCTGTCAATTTATATTTATCTCTCTGTTAACTGATGCTTATGTTTCTCAAATTGTGTTTATGTCTCTGTCAACATATATTTGTTTATGTTTGTCTCTCTGTAAGTTTGTGTTTATCTCTGTCAATTTGTTTAAATCTCTGTCAATTTATGTTTATCTCTCTGTCAATTTGTGTTTATTTCCCTGTCAATTTATGTTTATTTTTGTCAATTTATGTTTATCTCTCTGTCAATTGATATTTATCTCTGTAAATTTATGTTTAAGTCTCTGTCAATTCATGTTTAACTCTCTGTCAATTTATGTTTATCTCTGTCAATTTTTGTTTATCTCTCTCAGTTTATGTTTATCTCTGTCAATTTATGTTTATCCCTGTCAATTATTTTTATTTCTCTGTCAATTGATGTTTATCTCTCTGTCAATTGATGCTCATCACTGTCAATTTATTTTTTTTTCTGTCAATTGATATTTATCTCTCTCTCTCTCTGTGTTTCTGAATAGGTTGAAATTCCTGCATTTCTTTCATCACAACCATATTATTCAAGACCACCAATAAATATACAAATAGGCCTTGAAAAAAGTCTATTTTTAGAACAAAGTTCATTCGGTACGAGGTTGGGGAACCTTAAGGGTAGAAGTTTACCGCTGAAATGTTATTTCATATATATAAATGAAGATGTAATAAGAAGTGATTTTAAAGACAACAAGCGTTGTTAAGCCCATATGAACTAAGGTTAATTCTACTTTGACGGCTTCTTCTCCAGTACTATTACTTTGTGCAACAGGTTCCCGAGGCGATGATTACCTAAATTACGACAATTTTAACCTCTTCAAGTCTTTTTTTTTAATCATCTCCCCCCAAGCAAGGCATTCCACTGCCACTATTGCGCATGGGGTACATAGGGGAAGGTAAAGAGAAGGAGTGGTTAGACATAGGGAATGTCAGGAGGAAGGTGACAGATGAGTAAGGATACAGAGGATCTTAAAAAATAATGCATGTTTTTTTTTAATCATCTCACCCCAAGCAACGCATTCCACTGCCACTATTGCGCATGGGGCTACATAGGGGAAGGTAAAGAGAAGGAGTGGTTAGACATAGGGAATGTCAGGAGGAAGGTGACAGATGAGTAAGGATACAGAGGATCTTAAAAAATAATGCATGTTTTTTTTTAATCATCTCACCCCAAGCAACGCATTCCACTGCCACTATTGCGCATGGGGCTACATAGGGGAAGGTAAAGAGAAGGAGTGGTTAGACATAGGGAATGTCAGGAGGAAGGTGACAGATGAGTAAGCATACAGAGGATCTTAAAAAATAATGCATGTTTTTTTTTTTAATCATCTCACCCCAAGCAAGGCATTCCACTGCCACTATTGCGCATGGGGCTACATAGGGGAAGGTAAAGAGAAGGAGTGGTTAGACATAGGGAATGTCAGGAGGAAGGTGACAGATGAGTAAGGATAGCGAGGATGAGGGTTGGGCAGATGGGAAGAGTGTTTGATAGAATGGGAGCAGGTTAGTGTGTTAGGAGGTGTCTATTGACCTTACATTTAAACTCCTGGAGATTGTAGCCGTCGGGGAAGCAATCGTGTGGAAGAGAATTCCACAGTCAGGAAGTGCGAGGAAAGAAACTGTTGGAGTAGAAGTTACGGTTGCATTTTATCGGTTTCACTGTAAAAGGGTGGGATCTAGTTGCTAATCTAGTATCTCGTTCAAATTCGTATTTAGGGGGCACCAGTGATCTAAGTTCATCGGAGCAGAAGCCGTGAAAGTATTTATAGAAGAGACACAGGGAAGCCACGTCGCACCGGTGGGAGAGAGACTGCAGGCAGTCTGCCAAGTCGTTATCTATCACATTACAGACCCTCCTCTGAACCTTATCGAGAAGCCCGAGGAGAATAAAGTCTAGAAACAAACGTTATTTATTCTACATATAATCGTAATTTCAACTTCCTGCTTACTCTTCTTTAACAACTTTATTGAATGACCCCCTCTTTGAATGGCTCTTGTGCCTTTTAATTGATGAACAAAAACAAAAATATATCTTCTCTCCACATCTGAGATGGAAAAAGCCACCGATTCCCGGAGATTCTAACACTGCAGCAGCGCCTTCCTCATGAAGCTAAGAGATGTAGGTGTCATTGTACTATCGACGCTAGCGTGACAGTAGTTGCGTGGTCTGGGCCTTATAATGGGTGAACTAAAATAGTAAAAAGATCTGTTCTTTCCTCATTTGAGATGGGAGAAGTTTTCTGGGTCTGGGTCAAAAGTGTTTTTGCAGAGCCCTGTTTCCATACATATATTTTCCAGCAGACACCTTCTTGACCAAAGGCACCTCCACATCCTCAGGGCACTTGATATAGGCCTCTTTTTTGAGTCTTAGGCCCTCACAAAAAAAATCCGGTGTTTTTTTTTCTTATCAAAATTATCAGAGTGTGCTTTTCGAGCTGCACCTTCGTAATCACCATTAGACTAGTCCAACTCTTTCTTAATTCACTGCACCATCCTCAGATAGACACCCAAACACTCTTAAATTATCGTATTGGAGCTTCCGGAGTGAATTGCTTCATTATATTTTTTCTCACAGACGATGCCCAACTGACCCTACTATACTGTACTCTTAAATTATCGTATTGGAGCTTCCGGTGCGAATTCAAAGCAGTACAGCCTGCCGTTTCCAAATTTTTAGCGGAGTGAATTGCTTCATTATATTTTTTCTCACAGACGATGCCCAACTGACCCTACTATACTGTACTCTTAAATTATCGTATTGGAGCTTCCGGTGCGAATTCAAAGCAGTACAGCCTGCCGTTTCCAAATTTTTAGCGGAGTGAATTGCTTCATTATATTTTTTCTCACAGACGATGCCCAACTGACCCTACTATACTGTACTCTTAAATTATCGTATTGGAGCTTCCGGTGCGAATTCAAAGCAGTACAGCCTGCCGTTTCCAAATTTTTAGCGGAGTGAATTGCTTCATTATATTTTTTCTCACAGACGATGCCCAACTGACCCTACTATACTGTACTCTTAAATTATCGTATTGGAGCTTCCGGTGCGAATTCAAAGCAGTACAGCCTGCCGTTTCCAAATTTTTAGCGGAGTGAATTGCTTCATTATATTTTTTCTCACAGACGATGCCCAACTGACCCTACTATACTGTACAGTCGACAAAATCAAAAGTAAACAACGAGCATAAAATATATAAAATGGCGATAATTCATTCATCGCACCATCCAATGTCTAAGTGATAAATAATCAACAAATAATAAAATAATAAGAAATATTGTATATAGACAGATTTCTTCTTCTATGTTCCGTGTTCCTTCATGACGTAGGCGATCATGGACCTCCACGTTTCCCTATCCCTTGTTGCTCTTAACACTCTTTCTCCTGTTATTCCACTCAATCCCCGCTCAACCATCCATCTTTTCAAGCCTATAAATCTAGAATATAAATGTACAGAAACTAACATGGCCCAAAATAAGGGATCAGTTTATTTACTGATTATAATATGGAATTGATCCCCCACTTTATCCCCACTATATATAAGCTTATTTGTTTATTAAATTCTGACTAAGTATAAATCCGCCTCTTCTCAAAACTTCCGCATTAAGTCCCAAAAACTTTAGCACTCTCTTCCTGATGCAAAGTATCAGTTTCCCTCTTGTGAACATCCTCCCTAAAACCACGTCGTGGCTCACGTGTTCTATCCATAGTATTCTCAGTATCCGTCTGTAGAGCCACATCACGGTTTCTTCAAGTCTTTCCTTTATCTTTGATGAAATTCACTGCCATATTGAAGGACATCACATAGCAGTCCAGTATTTTCTTTTTTGTTTCTAGCGAAATTTTCCTGTCTCTTAATTCTCTACTTAGCTTCTGGAATGCATCGAAAATAATAACCAAATAACACAAGACCAATTTGTATTATTGTTTTTGTTAAAACTGTTTGAAAGTTAAATAAAAGAATATGATTTATTCCCGCACACACACACAAACAAACACACACACGCACACACACACACACACACAAACACACACACATATATATGCTATTAAATATAAGAGACAATGAATGACTATTATGTTTAATCATGAGCCGTTCTAAACATCGTATTTTGGCTTTAATTTCAGGTGAAAATAAAGACAAAAATTCTCCAACATTTGGATAATTTTTTCTTAAGTTGGTTCTAAGCTATCTGCTCACATGAGCCATCTTCAGAGAGGTTATTTATTTTCAGTTGAAATTAAAGCCAAAATACGATGTTTAGAACGCCTTATGATTAAGCATAATAGACATTCATTGTCTCTTATATTTAACTCTATATGTTTAGAAAATTATCTGCTGCTTCGATACACGATATATATATATATATATATATATATATATATATATGCAGAGTTAGTTTTCTACGAAAAATAGGGAAGCGCACTCTACACAGATAAAGAGGTTAAAATCATGCATATTCAGTGACCTGTTGCAATATACACAGGTATTTTATGCTTGAAGAGTTAAAATCAATATTAAAAAAATGAAGGTGTCGTGCTATACATGCATTCGTTTTATACGCGAGTATATAAGGTATGCAGAGTGAATGTTAAAAGTAACGTATACAAATTAAACGTTTGGTTTTGAAACACAATGTTATCCTAAAGAGATAATGTGATATACCACATATCGAGGGAGACTCCATCCTCTATGGAATTAAGTTGAACTAATAGATAGAGAACGCCACTGGAAACTACGCAAACCTAAGGAATCAACACAAAATATGGTAGGCTACAAAAATCTCCTAAGCCAACCAAACATAGAGATGAATACAACACCAGAATTAGTAATATGGAGTGTCAGAAAAAATCATTAGTATCAAATTGCAATATGAGCTCTGGCAAAAAACAAAACCTACTAGAGAAAACCATTAACATCCAAAATTAAAATATGAACTTTGGTAAAAAGTGGTTTTTGAATGTTAGGCTTGTAAGTCCCAGAAATTCAGTTGTTCTTGTCTTTAAGACGTTGGTTAGTTCCAATGACTTGACCTAAAGAGTTGTAAGTTCAATACCAGGCTACAGAAGTGATGAACAAGTAACTTACAGGTAGATAACTAATGACTATCAAAAAGAGACAAGAATTGGAATGATACACCCCACTGATCGTAATAAAGGGTTCGGTTCGAAATTCCTAGCACCTGAAGAAGGCCGGAGTGTTCAATGGCTGAAACGTCGTCAAAATGGTAACATAGATGAGGACAATAGTCCGAATGATATAAATACTGTAAATACTACCTCAGTCTACGGCTATATCGTGTTCAATACACCGGTTCAACATCGAACCTGGTCAGTACTTAATGGGTGACCATTTGGGAATACCAGGTGCTGTAAACGTAAGGACCAAGAATGGTCCACCGGTCCTCCAAGTTTTTCGGGTTGGGTGCAGGGCTAACAACCCTGCCCCATAAAATCAGTTTGTTACAGAAACAGTAACAAAAAGTTGCTGCCCTATACACCATCTGGGTGTGATGGATAAATGATGATGATGATGATGAAATACTACCTCATCTCAGAAATATAGACAAATAGAATGATCTATTATTAAACGTCGTACAAATGGCACCAAAGATGAGGACAATAGTCCGAATAATGTAAATATTGTAAATACTAGCTTTTTTCAGAAATATAGACAAACAGAATGATCTATTATTAAACGTCGTACAAATTGCAACAACAATGAGGACAATAGTCCGAATAATGTAAATACTGTAAATATTACCTCATCTCAGAAATATAGACAAATAGAATGATCTATTATTAAACGTCGTACAAATGGCAACAAAGATGAGGACAATAGTCCGAATAATGTATTGTAAATACTGTAAATACTACCTCATCTCAGAAATATAGACAAATAGAATGATCTATTATTAAACGTCGTACAAATGGCAACAAAGATGAGGACAATAGTCCGAATAATGTAAATACTGTAAATACTACCTCATCTCAGAAATATAGACAAATAGAATGATCTATTATTAAACTTCGTACAATTGACAACAAAGATGAGTTCGAATAATGTAAACAGTGGAACGAGATAAACATTTGAAACATTCTTTAAAAAACAAATTTAGGGACATATAGCCGACAAAGTATAAGGGCCAGGTTTTTGTTGAATTGTTTTAGATTTTTATATGATTTATTCTCTGAAAAAAAATAGATTGTTTAATGCGAATAACGTCAATATAAAGAAATTCAGTGTCGTTTCTAGTTAGTTGTTTGCTTAACTTCTGTTATTCAGTATTGGATGAAAACCATTTTTTGTTTTGCAAGAAGAAACGAATTTAGTTTTAAATTCCTCTCAAGAATTCTTTGGACACGTAATCTCGAGGAAAATGAAACGTATAGAACTTTGTCGGAAAGGTTTCGAAGTTCTGCCTGGCTACAGTAGAATCGAAGTAAGCAACTGTCAACATCGATCAATTTCTAAAACACTGACAGATCGTTGGGGGCAACAATGTTAGTGGCAAAATAATAATAAAAAGAAGAATATGGAAGACAAAAAAAGATCATTCTGCTTTTTATAGCTCCCAAGTAACCAAAAATAAGAGCTTCTATAACGTGAGCACTTTATCGTCTGTTATCGTCTGTAAGCGATCCATGCGCGCAATTTATTCGTTGGCGACTGAAAAGATGGCATTTATATTCAAAGTTTTTGAATTCCTGTTTTTTTTTTTTATTCCTGTCAAAAAGTGAAATTCATCTTGCAATAACTTTTCCGCGGATTCGAAAAGTCGTTAATTCAAACAGATAATTAAAAAAAACAGAGAATCACGCACACACACAGACACACACATACGTGCGAGAGCAAGCACATACACACACATATATTTTTTTATTCAAAGTAAATTTTATTCAAGTAGAAGTTGAAAAAAAAACGCATTTATGAGCACAAAAGAGACCTCAGATATAACAACTTAGCTAATGCACTAGTCATGCATAGAAATATATTCAACCACAATTTTGATTTTAAAAATGCTACACTCGTAAAAAATAACTCACTCAAAAGGAAGATCCTCCAGAGTTCCGCCATTGAATTTTTTTTTAATCATATCACCTCGAGCAAGGCGGTAACGCCACTGATGTGCAGGGGGCCACGTAAGAGTGAAAAGATTGAAAAAGAGAAAAGAGAAAACCGGAAACCACATCCTAAACAGGAAACAAGGGATGAGCCTCTTCACCTCTTTAATAGACATGGGTGGAGTGTGAACCGAGCGATAGTTTAGTCTATGTACTCCAATTAATATTAATTTACGCGCAGACTTTTTCCCTATTTTCCCTTTTTAAACAGAATTACTACTCTCCCAAACAAACGTATACAACAGTATCAAGAAATCAAAAGAAAATGGTTGAATCCGTCAACACAGCAATAAAAAACAATATCTCCTCATGTGACAGAATTTGACAGAATTTTCAGTTAACTATAAAAATAGAGTTCTTTAAATTCTTTCAGTTACTAAGGACATTTTGTTTTGTTATTATTAGTTACTTAGTTTTTAATAAATTCATTTCGTTTTTTGCCTTGAAAAAGTCCACATTGGATGAAACGTGTTAGCAACTATTACAGTTTTGCTATTGTCTTTTACACACACACACACACACACACACACACACACACACACACACACACACATGTGTGTGTATGTGTATGTGTGTCCGTTACCTATAGACTCCACCCTGACCCGTTAGTGTCCCAGCTATGGGGGAAAATGGATAAAACTAAACTTTTATCTAAACTTATTTATAAATGGAACTTTGTCTGTGTGTGTGTGCGTGTGTCCGTTACCTATAGATTCCGAAACGGCTGAACCGATTTTCTTGAAAATTTACACAGTTGTACCATAAGCGTCTGCGAGTGTTCTTAGCTAGGTTTTGTGTCGAGGTACCCGTAGTAAATATCGAAAATCGATAGTCGAAAAAATCGGGTTTACAGAAGGAGTGGTCCGATTTTAATCCAATTTGATACACTCATAGACAAAGACATAAGAAACGATATTCAGAAGTTTCAAGTTTGCAGTTCTTACAATAGTGCAGAAAATCGATAATATATTAGGTGGTCCCAGAAGTTCGTAAACACTTGCGATATGGGTCTATCTGGTCCAGCACAATTGAGACAAGCGATGATTTCAGAAAGGGCAAGAGACACGGTCGGTTCCAAAACAAGATCGATTCGGCAAGAAAGTCATGTTGTGCGTTTGGTGGAACTTTGAAGGAATCGTGCATTTTGTGTAGGTTCCGAATGGTCGTGCCATCAGTGCCGAACTTTACTGTTAGCAACTTGAGCAGGTCTATGAAAAGTTGAAGCACAAGTACCCGATTCTGATCAACCGAAAGCGCGTTTTGATGCAGCAGGACAATACCAAGCCACACACTGCCAGGAAGACCAAAGACAAGTTTGAAGAGCTGAACGGCGTTGAGGTTCTGCCACATCCAGCCTACAGTCCTGACTGTGCTCCATCAGATTACGGACTTTTTCTCTCAATGCAACACTTTCTGAAATGGCCGACGATTCGACTCGTTTGATGAAGTCGAGGAAGCGTGTCAAGAATTCTTTGATTCGAAGCCGGCTGAATGGTACTTTGACTAGATCTGAAAGCTTGCAGATCGATGGCAGAATCTCTTGGAAAATGATAGTCTTTATTTTGAGCAATAATGTTTGTTGTTTTTAGAGTAAAATTGCAATTTTTTGCAAGTGTTTACGAACTTTTGGGACAACCTAATATAAACATAAAAACGCCATCCGCGCCCAAACTTTCCACTGGCCAGCCAGTGAGTACTCCACGTTAGATTTCAGTTCATAGTCTCGTCGGGGTTCACATTTAAGCTGGGAAAAAGCGGTCAGCATACTTATAAAGAAACACGATATATGCAACCCAAGAAATAGTTACGCATACCCTGTTTCACCTATATATATATATATATATATATATATATATATAGTATTTATGCTCTCACGACCTGATTGAGCACTCTGGGAGAATGGGAGACTTTGAAAACAGTAGCTACTCCGGCATATACGCATCGCTCATTCAATAATGAATTAGAGCACTTTGACTATTGGGTGTGTATAATAATATACGCGCAAAAAGTCTGCCTTCTTCTACCGAACGCTCGTAGCCCAGGTAGAATCGCCGACTCACGCAAATTCGGTCGGGTTTCATTCCTGGGTTAAAAAGCAATCGGAGTCTAACCGTACTGACGAGCTGCGAAACTGATCTATCTGCAGATGACTATAGTATATATAGATACTTTATTCAATGTCTTGCCTACCTGTCCGGTGGGTAGGTATCCGGGTGGATACTTGGAACAACAACTTTTATACTATTTACATTGTTTAGACTATGTCCTCATATTTACTGCCATATTTACAACGTTTCGGACGTTGTACGCTCCGGCCATCGCCAGATGCTAGAATTTTCTAACTGAATCCTTTATTACGATCCCTGGGGTTTATCATTCTCATTCCATATGCGATGCTACTTCTGGTAGCCATGTATTTATTTCACTTTAATTATCTCTCAAAGTTATTTATTCACCACTGCTGTAGCCTGGTACTGAACTCACAACTCGTTGGGTCAAATTATAATACGACCATAAATGGAAGACCATATAAGCGGGGTTTAATTGAGCCAGCAGGTCTAACTTCATCAGAAATTTGGGTATATATTGTAACTAAGTTGTAGAACTCGTAGGTTTTTTAACCTGTTGTTCATGCATTTGCTTTTATAAAAGTGCTCGATACAAATGTAGAGCGTTATACTGTAACAGTTGTTACAATGGTTTATAAATTCATAGTATCACTACACAAAAATTTTCGCGTTTCGAAACTATCCCTGTATCTGGGCTGCTTCTTCTTCAGGTGATTTATAGAATACTGTATATATATATATATATATATATATATATATATATATATATATAGTGTATCGAGGCAGCAAATAATTTTCTAAACATATACTGTTAAATATAAGAGACAATGAACGTGTATTTTGGCTTTAATTTAGGTTGAAAATAAAGACAAAAATTCTCCAACATTTGGATAATTTTTTATTAATTTGGCATATGTGAGCCGAAAGCTTAGAAAATTAATAAAATATTATCCAAATGTTGGAGAATTTTTGTCTTTATTTTCAACTGAATAGACATTCATTGTCTCTTATATTTAACAGTATATGTTTAGAAAATTATTTGCTGCCTCGATACACTACATATATATATATATATATATAGATAGATAGATAGATAGATAGAGTACTTGTATTAGAACAAGAAATATTTTATCTCTTATGAGGCATCAAAAGAAATTTTAAAAACCCCCTTTCCTAAAACTTTTACACAACAACCGGTAGCGTGTAAAATTAATTAGAACAGGGGTGATTTTCTAAAAAAACCTCACTGAAATTCAAATACAGGGTGAAAAGCCAAGTAAATTTCTAATAAATATTGATTATTTAAAACTAGGTGTAAAAGAAATGTAACAACAAAAAGTTATATTTAATTGTTCCTATTTTCTATTAAACAAGTTATTTTGAAACTAATGTATTGAACATCTATGATATATTTTGGATAAAAAATTGATAAATCTAATGTTACCTCGCAAGACACACTTTGGGGATAAATACAAGCTGCTTGTATTTCAATGTATCTAATGGTATATTAGATACATTGAAGACGCTTATAATGTCAATGCCTGACAGAATGAAGGCTGTGTTCAAAGGAAAAGGCTATTGTACTAAATATTAAATTTATTTTGTAACAAGTATTTTTCTTGTTAAAGCATTTGTTGAGTAAATCAAATAAAATTACTTTAATTAAATTGTTTATTTTCTATCAATATGCCTCATAAAATAGTTCTTGTCCTAATACTTTTGCACAGTACTATATATATATATACATACACACATATATCATTTATTCATCCATTACACCCCAATGGTGCATAGGGCAGCAACTTTTTGTTGCTGTTTCTGTAACAAACTGTTTTTTACGGGGCAGGGTTGTTAGCCGTGCACCCAACCCCCAAACCAATGTCCTTACGTTTAGAGCACCTGGTATTTCCAAATGGTCAGCCATTTAAGTACTGAGCAGGCTCGATGTTGCTTAACTTCGTTGATCGAACGGGAACCAGTGATATTCAACACGATATATATATATATATATATATATATATATATATATATATATATAATCTTCTGTACGTATATTATCATCCGTTTATATGTATGTATATATGTATCAATGAAAGAGTCCCACACACACACACACACACACACAAACACACACACACACACACATATATATATATATATGTGTGTGTGTGTGTGTGTGTGTAAATATCGGCCTTCTGCTAGTTGAGCTCATGACAAGGTAAGAGGAGGGAGCAATAAAGCTCTGAGTACAAATTCTTCGAGTTCTTATGAAAAGTTTCAATAGGCTTGAATAAAATATCTGTCAATATAGATACATTTTTAAAATAATCCGTCTCGCGAGCGATGGCCAACAAGGTTAATGGTAAAAAAAAAATTGGAAGTATAGAATAGAAGATTCTGCATTTCATAGTTCCCAAAGTAAAAAAAAAAAAAAAAAGAAAAAAATCCCCTTTCCCCCGATAAAACGCGAGCTCTGTCTTGGTTCAAATTGGATGCTATTTGCTATCTTTTAGAAGCAGTTCATCCGTGCAATTTATACACCGGGGATTGAAAAGCATAAGAAAAAAACCAAAAGAAATAAAAAGCCAACAAGAAGTATTACAAAAAAGAACAGCAACAACAAGCGAAAAGCACAATTAACAAATCCACCAGGAAACTCTAACATGATCCAAATAGTTTTATTCTGCCTGGTGTGAATTATATTTCTTTTATACAGAAAGCATTCAATTTGCGTTTCAGTTCATCAGAGTAAAAATATGCCTGCATGATATGCACAGTTTGACAAAGCACCTACTTTTAAGGGGAGGGTTAGCATTTCGAAAAATTGTCAGAGCTTCAACAAAACACTAAATAGAAAAATAAAACTAGAATATGGATATTGTAAATATACATGTAATATTTGCTTATATAGAGTGTTAAATTGCAAAGGTGTCTAATGCCAAAGTTACTGTTTTATTTCAGTCGTATATAAATGGCATTTTAGGCAACCAAATAAAGTGCTCGATATCAGCATATTTAGGGTCATTGAGTTTTTCTCGAGAGAAAGTAAATGACCCTGAAGACTGAAGACATCCGAAATAATGCCCTCACGAAATTTTGGAAGTCGACATGACTGAAATAACAAAGCTCAACTAAGTGACAAGTTTTTCCGCATTAATTCTTCTTCTTCTTCTTCTTCTTCTTCTTCTTCTTCTTCTTCTTCTTCTTTGTGCCTTGTCCTTTCAAGACGTAGTCGATCATGGCTTTCCACGTCTTTCTATTCCTGGCGGCTCTTAGCACACTTTCTCCTGCTAGACCACGCAACCCTCGTTCCGTCATCCACCTGCTCAGGCCCTTCAAATATGTTATCTGCTGCTTTCTTCTGTCTCTTTTCCCCTCTATCTGGCCTGTTAGCATCAGGTTCTTCAAGCTCTCCTTTCTCATTGCCTCTCCCAAGAACGTTAGGGGTCTTTCCCTGATGCTCAGTATTAATTTCCTTTACGTTTCTTTCATTTCCAGCACCTCATCGTTGCTTACATGCTCGGTCCATGATATCCGCAACATCCTTCTGTAGAACCACATTTCAGATGCTTCAAGTATTTTTCTCATCTTTGATGATATTGTCCAACATTCACTGCCGTATTGAAGAACTGACATCACATAGCAATCCAGTACTTGTTTCTAACGAAATTGTCCTGTTTCCTAATACTCTTCTCAGCTCCTGGAATGCATCCTTGTGCTTTTGGATTTCAGGAATATAAATGTATAGAAACTGCATTGACCAAAAAGTGAGGGGTCAGTTTATATATTGATTGTAATATGGAACTGATCCCCCACTCTATATCAGCATGCTTCTGTAAAACCATATTTCCGTTGCTTCTAACTTTCTCCTCATCTTCGATGATATTGTCCAGTATTCACTGCCATATTGAAGAACAGACGTCCCATAGCAATCTAGTACTCTCTTCTTTGTTTCTAGTGAGCGTTTCCTGTGTCTTAATACTTTACTCAGCTTCTGGAACGCGTCCTTCGTCACGCCAATTCGCCTTCGAATCTCTGTGTCTCACAAAACCGTAAAAAGTGCAAATTCTGTGGGTGACTGAAATCATAGATTCAGAGGTAGGGGCACGAAACCCTTGCACCAGCTCTGACATTGCAATATTTTCTCTCCATATTCTTCTCTAGTTCTTATACAATCTGTATTGTAACAAAGCCTTTATCTACTGTTTATTTGATTGTCTGACGTCAGTTGAGTAGGTGCGGTCATTTTAAGCTCGCTTTCAGTGTATGTCAACTGTCTTCTGTAATTTTAATAGTGTAATGTCCGCAGATAATATTTAAAAAAGCTACCTTAGTCCCGCCAACCCGATTCTATATACCCATTAAGCAGTAGAATCAAGAATCAGATATTTTATGCGTTATTAATCTACACATGTTGTAAAAAATATGGTAACATCTCTAAAAGTGATATTTTGTTGAGATTTTATGATTATTAAAAGGTTTTCACAATTGAGACTTTTCATATATATCCCCCAATTATTATATTAATTTCCCTGGGAAGAATTTATTGCATAATAACAAACCTGTTCCTTATTCTAAGTCGTAGCTGATATCATAATGGCGTATTTTGTTAAATCATATTACAAAACGAAAACATTAACCTGTAAACTCGAGTTAAATTCATAAAAAGCCTCGTCAGGATGAAACATGCATATGGATGTCGTGCGTGGCGTCAAATCAATTTAGAAATATGTAAGCGAGATTTTTTTTCCTTGTGGCCCAACTATAATGAACTAGCAGTATAGCCCGACGTTGCTCAGGTGGAATGAAAGCTTTAAAACTAATCCAAGGTCCTGGAGCTCAGACTCAGCTTAAAGAATATTTGTGTGAAGTTTGGTGAGAATCGTATAAAAATTGTGGATTTTTATAAAGAACATACAGAGAGATAAACAGACACACACACAAACATCTTGCCTTTTATATATATATATATATATATATATATATATATATATATATTATCGATTTTCTGCACTATTGTAAGAATTGCAACCATGAAACTTCTGAATATCGTTTCTTATGTCTTTGTCTATGAGTGTATCAAATTAGATTAAAATCAGACCACTCCTTCTATAATCCGATGTTTTCGATTATCGATTTATTGGGGGAGTACCTCAACACAAAACCTAGCTAAGAACACTCGCAGACGCTTATAATACAACTGTGTAAATTTTCAAGAAAATCGGTTCAGCCGTTTCGGAGTCTATAGGTAACGGACACACACACACAGACAAAGTTCCATTTATAAATAAGTTTAGATAGATAGATTTATGCGTGCGTCTGCATTGGCTATTCGAGCAACACCTTTCTTCATTCATTGGTCATTGGGCTGGGATCAAAGTATAGTATGTGTTTTCTTCATCACTAATGCTAATGGTAAGGATTTACCTCCCCACCATTAGGAAGTCGATGTGGCACAAAGTCATGTTTTAATGTAGGGAGTCCGAACGCGTAGGAGCGGGCAAGGCACAAAATTACCCAGTCGCACCGGCCCCGATGACGAGCTAATGGTAATATTAAACGATGTTTATCGACATTCATTTACTGAGTAGCCAGAACGACTGTCAGTGGAAATTTATAAATTTTTTCACTTAAAACAATTTTACAGGAAAATATATTACTCAAACCAAGCGGCTGTTATGGCACTTTCTATTATTGGTGAGGGTTTCCTTTCTGACTTTTTGTTTCAAAGAGTGTGGAATATCAACATCTTTATGTTATTATTTTCTTTGTAATTCTGTAGCTGCAGACCACAAGATTCGAAAAAAGATGGTCCTCGTAAAGACCTAAAGTCATTTTTAAGAGAAAGCGGTTTCATACACCTGAGAGTTTATATATTTGTGAATGAAAAATATAAATGTACAGAAAAATGAATATATATATATTGACTCCTTAGGGGAAAAGCTCGCGAAAATGAAGGGAACTTTCGGTATTTATCGACCGTGCAGTCAGTAACCGACGGTCATCATGAAGTATTGAATTATATGTCTACAATCTCCATATCCACAAAAGCACTATCTCCGATAAGTGTCATCCTATATCTATAAAATTAGTAAATTATAAACAACAACGAAATTTGAAAATTTACTTAACCTTCCTAATGGCAATGATAATATCTGTTTCCCTATAAGGAAACTTTTTTTTCAATCAATGACCGAGTAACAAGTACTACTGTCAATTGAAATTAATAAAATGTTTCTCTTAAAACAATTTCACAGGAAAATAGATTTCTCAAGCCCAGGAGCTGTTATCCCTATTTCCAGTATTAGTAGTGGTTTTCTTACTAGCCTTTTGTCTTAAGTAGTGTTAAGAAGCAACAAAAAGGACATTGATGCTGAGCAAGACAACTGAAGTTCCTGGGACATGCAATGAGGAAGGAGAGCCTGGAGAACCTGATACTGACTGGACAGATAAAAGGAAGGAGAGACAGAGGAAGGCAGCGGATAACATATTTGCAGGGCCTGATCAGGTGGATGACGGAACGGGGGTTGCCAGGAGCAACAGGAGCAAACATATTAAGGGCCACAAGGGATAGGGAGACGTGGAGAGCCATGATCGCCTATGTCCTGAAGGGACAGGGCACATAGAAGAAGAAGAAGAAGAAGTGTTAAGAA
Source organism: Ascarosepion bandense (assembly GCA_037127315.1). Taxonomy (NCBI): domain Eukaryota; kingdom Metazoa; phylum Mollusca; class Cephalopoda; order Sepiida; family Sepiidae; genus Ascarosepion; species Ascarosepion bandense. The sequence continues at coordinate 3,000,707 of JBBBDQ010000532.1, read as the reverse complement.
GACGATTAAAAAATCTTTTCGAAAATTACTGTTTTCTACAAGCAGTAGTTTATGTATAATATATTTCATGATCAAAGAGGAATAGGCGTTGCAACCGACATTATAACAAGAAGACAAAAAAAAATCCTTCCGAAAATTACTGTTTTCTACAAGCAGTAGTTTATGTATAATATCTTTCATGATCAAAGAGGAACAGGCGTTGCAACCGACGTTATAACAAGAAGACAAAAAAATCCTTCCGAAAATTACTGTTTTCTACAAGCAGTAGTTTATGTTTAATATCTTTCATTATCAAAGAGGAACAGGCGTTGCAACCGACGTTACAACAAGAAGACAAAAAAAATCCTTCCGAAAATTACTGTTTTCTACAAGCAGTAGTTTATGTATAATATCTTTCATGATCAAAGAGGAACAGGCGTTGCAACCGACGTTATAACAAGACAAAAAAAATCCTTCCGAAAATTACTGTTTTCTAAAAGCAGTAGTTTATGTATAATATCTTTCATGATCAAAGAGGAACAGGCGTTGCAACCGACGTTATAACAAGAAGACAAAAAAATCCTTCCGAAAATTACTGTTTTCTACAAGCAGTAGTTTATGTATAATATCTTTCATGATCAAAGAGGTACAGGCGTTGCAACCGACGTTATAACAAGAAGATAAAAAAATCCTTCCGAAAATTACTGTTTTCTACAAGCAGTAGTTTATGTATAATATCTTTCATGATCAAAGAGGAACAGGCGTTGCAACCGACGTTATAACAAGAAGATAAAAAAAATCCTTCCGAAAATTACTGTTTTCTACAAGCAGTAGTTTATGTTTAATATCTTTCATTATCAAAGAGGAACAGGCGTTGCAACCGACGTTATAACAAGAAGATAAAAAAAATCCTTCCGAAAATTACTGTTTTCTACAAGCAGTAGTTTATGTTTAATATCTTTCATTATCAAAGAGGAACAGGCGTTGCAACCGACGTTATAACAAGAAGACAAAAAAATCGTTCCGAAAATTACTGTTTTCTACAAGCAGTAGTTTATGTTTAATATCTTTCATTATCAAAGAGGAACAGGCGTTGCAACCGACGTTATAACAAGAAGATAAAAATATCCTTCCGAAAATTACTGTTTTCTACAAGCAGTAGTTTATGTATAATATCTTTCATGATCAAAGAGGAACAGGCGTTGCAACCGACGTTATAACAAGAAGATAAAAAAATCCTTCCGAAAATTACTGTTTTCTACAAGCAGTAGTTTATGTATAATATCTTTCATGATCAAAGAGGAATAGGCGTTGCAACCGACGTTATAACAAGAAGACAAAAAAAATCCTTCCGAAAATTACTGTTTTCTACAAGCAGTAGTTTATGTATAATATCTTTCATGATCAAAGAGGAACAGGCGTTGCAACCGACGTTATAACAAGAAGATAAAAAAATCCTTCCGGAAATTACTGTTTTCTACAAGCAGTAGTTTATGTATAATATCTTTCATGATCAAAGAGGAACAGGCGTTGCAACCGACGTTATAACAAGAAGATAAAAAAATCCTTCCGAAAATTACTGTTTTCTCCAAGCAGTAGTTTATGTATAATATCTTTCATGATCAAAGAGGAACAGGCGTTGCAACCGACGTTATAACAAGAAGATAAAAAAATCCTTCCGAAAATTACTGTTTTCTACAAGCAGTAGTTTATGTATAATATCTTTCATGATCAAAGAGGAACAGGCGTTGCAACCGACGTTATAACAAGAAGATAAAAAAAATCCTTCTGAAAATTACTGTTTTCTACAAGCAGTAGTTTATGTATAATATCTTTCATGATCAAAGAGGAACAGGCGTTGCAACCGACGTTATAACAAGAAGACAAATAAAACCCTTCCGAAAATTACTGTGTTTTACAAGCAGTAGTTTATGTATAATATCTTTCATGATCAACGAGGAACAGGCGTGGCAACCGACGTTATAACAAGAAGATAAAAAAAATCCTTCCGAAAATTACTGTTTTTCTACAAGCAGTAGTTTATGTTTAATATTTTTCATGATCAAAGAGGAACAGGCGTTGCAACCGACGTTATAACAAGAAGATAAAAAAAATCCTTCCGAAAATTACTGTTTTCTACAAGCAGTAGTTTATGTATAATATCTTTCATGATCAAAGAGGAACAGGCGTTGCAACCGACGTTATAACAAGAAGACAAAAAAAATCCTTCCGAAAATTACTGTTTTCTACCAGCAGTAGTTTATGTTTAATATCTTTCATGATCAAAGAGGAACAGGCGTTACAACCGACGTTATAACAAGAAGATAAGAAAAATCCTTCCGAAAATTACTGTTTTCTACAAGCAGTAGTTTATGTATAATATCTTTCATGATCAAAGAGGAACAGGCGTTGCAACCGACGTTATAACAAGAAGATAAAAAAATCCTTCCGAAAATTACTGTTTTCTACAAGCAGTAGTTTATGTTTAATATCTTTCATTATCAAAGAGGAACAGGCGTTGCAACCGACGTTATAACAAGAAGATAAAAAAATCTTTCCGAAAATTACTGTTTTCTACAAGCAGTAGTTTATGTTTAATATCTTTCATTATCAAAGAGGAACAGGCGTTGCAACCGACGTTATAACAAGAAGATAAAAAAATCCTTCCGAAAATTACTGTTTTCTACAAGCAGTAGTTTATGTTTAATATCTTTCATTATCAAAGAGGAACAGGCGTTGCAACCGACGTTATAACAAGAAGATAAAAAAATCCTTCCGAAAATTACTGTTTTCTACAAGCAGTAGTTTATGTTTAATATCTTTCATGATCAAAGAGGAATAGGCGTTGCAATCGACGTTATAACAAGAAGACAAAAAAATCCTTCCGAAAATTACTGTTTTCTACAAGCAGTAGTTTATGTTTAATATCTTTCATTATCAAAGAGGAACAGGAGTTGCAACCGACGTTATAACAAGAAGACAAAAAAATCCTTCCGAAAATTACTGTTTTCTACAAGCAGTAGTTTATGTTTAATATCTTTCATGATCAACGAGGAACAGGCGTTGCAACCGACGTTATAACAAGAAGATAAAAAAAATCCTTCTGAAAATTACTGTTTTCTACAAGCAGTAGTTTATGTTTAATATCTTTCATTATTAAAGAGGAACAGGCGTTGCAACCGACGTTATAACAAGAAGACAAATAAAACCCTTCCGAAAATTACTGTGTTTTACAAGCAGTAGTTTATGTATAATATCTTTCATGATCAACGAAGAACAGGCGTGGCAACCGACGTTATAACAAGAAGATAAAAAAAATCCTTCCGAAAATTACTGTTTTCTACAAGCAGTAGTTTATGTTTAATATCTTTCATTATCAAAGAGGAACAGGCGTTGCAACCGACGTTATAACAAGAAGATAAAAAAATCCTTCCGAAAATTACTGTTTTCTACAAGCAGTAGTTTATGTTTAATATCTTTCATGATCAAAGAGGAATAGGCGTTGCAACCGACGTTATAACAAGAAGACAAAAAAATCCTTCCGAAAATTACTGTTTTCTACAAGCAGTAGTTTATGTTTAATATCTTTCATGATCAAAGAGGAACAGGCGTTGCAACCGACGTTATAACAAGAAGACAAAAAAATCCTTCCGAAAATTACTGTTTTCTACAAGCAGTAGTTTATGTTTAATATCTTTCATGATCAACGAGGAACAGGCGTTGCAACCGACGTTATAACAAGAAGATAAAAAAAATCCTTCTGAAAATTACTGTTTTCTACAAGCAGTAGTTTATGTTTAATATCTTTCATTATTAAAGAGGAACAGGCGTTGCAACCGACGTTATAACAAGAAGACAAATAAAACCCTTCCGAAAATTACTGTGTTTTACAAGCAGTAGTTTATGTATAATATCTTTCATGATCAACGAGGAACAGGCGTGGCAACCGACGTTATAACAAGAAGATAAAAAAAATCCTTCCGAAAATTACTGTTTTTCTACAAGCAGTAGTTTATGTTTAATATTTTTAATGATCAAAGAGGAACAGGCGTTGCAACCGACGTTATAACAAGAAGATAAAAAAAATCCTTCCGAAAATTACTGTTTTCTACAAGCAGTAGTTTATGTATAATATCTTTCATGATCAAAGAGGAACAGGCGTTGCAACCGACGTTATAACAAGAAGACAAAAAAAATCCTTCCGAAAATTACTGTTTTCTACAAGCAGTAGTTTATGTTTAATATCTTTCATGATCAAAGAGGAACAGGCGTTGCAACCGACGTTATAACAAGAAGACAAAAAAAATCCTTCCGAAAATTACTGTTTTCTACCAGCAGTAGTTTATGTTTAATATCTTTCATGATCAAAGAGGAACAGGCGTTACAACCGACGTTATAACAAGAAGATAAGAAAAATCCTTCCGAAAATTACTGTTTTCTACAAGCAGTAGTTTATGTATAATATCTTTCATGATCAAAGAGGAATAGGCGTTACAACCGACGTTATAACAAGAAGAGAAAAAAAATCCTTCCGAAAATTACTGTTTTCTACAAGCAGTAGTTTATGTATAATATCTTTCATGATCAAAGAGGAACAGGCGTTGCAACCGACGTTATAACAAGAAGACAAAAAAATCCTTCCGAAAATTACTGTTTTCTCCAAGCAGTAGTTTATGTATAATATCTTTCATGATCAAAGAGGAACAGGCGTTGCAACCGACGTTATAACAAGAAGATAAAAAAAATCCTTCCGAAAATTACTGTTTTCTACCAGCAGTAGTTTATGTTTAATATCTTTCATGATCAAAGAGGAACAGGCGTTGCAACCGACGTTATAACAAGAAGACAAAAAAAAATCCTTCCGAAAATTACTGTTTTCTACAAGCAGTAGTTTATGTTTAATACCTTTCCTGATCAAAGAGGAACAGGCGTTGTAACCGACGTTATAACAAGAATATAAAAAGAAATCCTTTCACGATTACATCACCCTTGGTAGCTCTGGCGAAGCATCAAGGATTCAGCTGCTGACAAGATTTTGAATCTCGGCTGAGGCCGCAGAATGATGATGATGAAGTAGTGTTTATAGCTTCAGAATTTTGATTAAATCATTGTTTACTTTTTGTGTTACATTTGCTATCAATATTGGCCGTTGATATTGTTGAAAGTTCTCAAGTGATGTGATTTCTACTATTTGGTAAAGGTCTTTGATTGCGATTGCCTAACACCAGGCCATGTGTCATTGAAAGTTCTCAAATTGATGAGATTTCTGCTTTTTGGTAAAGTTCTTTGATTAAGATTCTGTAGTGCCAGGCCATGTGTCATTGAAAGTTCTCAAATTGATGTGATTTCTGCTATTTGGTACTGTTCTTTGAATGTGATCGTGTAGCGTGTTATTGAAAGTTCTCAAGTGATGTGATTTCTGTTTTTTTTGGTAAAGTTCTTTAATTGCGATCGTGTCGCGCCAGGCCATGTGTTATTGAAAGTTTTCAAGTAATGTGTTTTCCGTTATCTGGTACATTTCTTTGTTTCTGATTTTGTAGTGTCCATCCACAAGGTTCAAAAAAGGATCAATTTCGCCAGGACACAATTTTCAGTCATTTTTCACCATTGAACTTAAAAAGCGTTTGTATATAACTGACAGTTTACATATTTCTGAAATGGTTTGGCATTCATATGAAAGTCTTTATCTGACGAGGCTATTTAAGATCATGACTCGAATTTTCAGGTTAATGTTTTGGTTTTATAGAAACTTGCGGTGTTGTGCGAAACTACTTCTAACGTCACCTATTTTATGTTCAATTTCTTTTTCTGAATTGGCTATAACTGATCCATACGCCGTGATATCTGAAGTGTTTATTATTTAGTGGAGATTCGCTATTGAACCGTTGTCAATGGTGAGTCTGAGAGGTGAGCAAGCATGTCGGTGCACGCGTGATAATTGCCTTTCCACACACAGATGTTAAAACAAAGACCTGAGGGTAGGAATCAGGCAGCGTTTTACAGATGTATGGTTAGCCCATTATCTTCTGTATTCTCAGTTTGTGTTCCTTTATTACTCACTTTCCTATTAATATTCTTGAGAAAATTATGAACATACATTTTCTAAACGCCCAGTTTATGGGTAAAATACCAAGTCTCTCTAGCTTTGATTAGCAACCAGTCTAAGAGCAGAATAGCACTAAATTCAAAACTGGTTAAGCGTGAGGCTCCCAAAGCAAGCCAGTAAAAACCTACTTGGCACGGAAATGGCAGAGTCGTGAAACTGTAACCCTATTCTAGATGGTGGAGTCTCAGGTGGTTTGATAATGTTTATTAGGTCCTACCTGTGATATCGTCGGTTGCATACAATGTCTAATCAATTAACGCGGGCGATATTGATTTTAATCTTTTATCTAAATCTTTCGCTCAAAGAGATTTGCTTGGCTTAGCGAACGCGTTGAATAATTAACCTAATCCACAATTTGGAAGGACTAAATGCCATGGCAACACGTCGAAATGTGTGTCCCACATGCGTCGACGTCTGTAGTCATTATGGGTGGGATTTTAGAAATGCACAAATAAAAACGCCTAAGTTGAAAGCAAATGCTTTCTTCTTCTTCACAATTTTTTTTTTTTGAGATTCGCCATTTTGGATTTATCGCCATTATTAAATATTTTCTTTTAAAAATGTTTTCTATATTTTTTCAAGTGACAGCGACATAGTTTGAGTTCCATTAAGATTTTACAAATTTTTAAACTTTTTATCAAGCAAGTGTACCATATTTCAGGTTTAAAATGGTAGCCAATCTTAACTAGATGCCACTGATATTTCTTCATTCTTTATATTGCTCTATAGTTGTTTTTTTTAAAATAATAAGTTCATCCAATACTAACCCCCATGACACCTAAGGTAGACGTGTCAGAGTTGTAGAGTAATGGATATCGACTTAGAAAAAAAAATCGGACAAACGAGTTCGAATTCCAGTTCATTTCATTCACTTACCCACGGTCCTGGGTATGACGGTAAACTGCATCCGGCAGCAAGGCCTCTGATGAGGAGGTTGTGAGGAACATAGAACAACCTCTTAGTTGCTGTTGTTCCAAGGTCCACCCTGACCCGTTAGTGTCCCAGCTATGGGTAAAAATGGATAAGCCCAAACTGGGGTCAAAACACTATGAAAGTATAAAAATAGACTTTTATCTAAACTTATTTATAAATGGAACTTTGTCTGTGTGTGTGTATTTGTGTGTGTGTGTGTGTCCGTTACCTATAGACTCTGAAACGGCTGAACCGATTTTCTTGAAAATTTACACAGATGTACCGGACCCAGATGGAATGGGAAGAGAGAGTGAGGCTGACGATCATGCGTAACTCTTCCTCTCTTAAATCCAATTAAAGCGCCCGTCATGACTTCTATCTAGAAGTCGTGGTCTTCCTCGCCTGCGAGGAACGAGCATCAATGAGGAAAGAGTGCTTGGAAAATTTAATGCACATCGGACAAATTGAATGCAAGTGGGATAGAGAAAAACAACAGATAACATATCTAAGGAGCTTGTGTAAATGGAAGACAAAGCAGGCATTAGGAGGTTAAGAAAAATGTAAAATTGATGAAAACCTACAATGGACAGGAAACAGTGGAGAGACATGATCGCCACCGCTCTGAACGGACATGGAACATGAAAAATATAAATGAAGTCGCTCATGAAAAAGACTTACGAACAGTTACCATGCTTATACATTTTTGAAATTATATGGACCGGAATCTGAGAATTAAAAATGAAAAATCTTTATATTGTCTCTTAGTAAACAAATTTCATTTTAAATTCGATCTCTGAAAAAATTAGTTCATCTTTAACTTGATCTCTGAAGAAGCTTTAATAAAAGGGAAACATATTGAGACACTGTTTCTCATCTTGTTCTTCTATCACGATTACACACACACACACACACACACACACACACACACACACACACATATATATATATATATATATATATATATATATAATGACGGTATTACTAATAATAAACGGTAATCCTACACTTATTAACATCAGTTTATAAACACGGTAACAATTTGCTTATCGTGTTCGGAACTTAACATACACATGAATTTATGTTCATGCACTTTACACATATTTATCTACAAGTTAAACAAAATTCATTCTTGATAATGGCTTAAAGTATAGCCAAAAGCGCTTGAAAGTACAAAATATTTGGACAATTCTTATATAACTTGAGTTCTGAAAAGAAACAACTCATAAGAAAAACACATGAAAAATTGTATAAAAAAACTGAATGTCATTTTTAATGAAACCTGCATAAATGAGGGATTGTTGCCGAAATACACAATTTATCTACACTACCAGCCATAATTATTAGGCCATCCTAGTTTTTTAAAAAAAATGAATGTATTTTATAATATTTTTAGTAGTTATTGTCAAATGAAAATAGAATGATTCTTTTGTTATTATTACTTTGCAAAATTTTACAAGGCAAAGAAACAAGATGAACTCGTCCGAATCGCCCTAAATTTTCTTCATTCTTTCATTGATGAAACTGCAATATAGGTAACTATTAAATATTTATAAATTCATTTGATGAACATGTTATTATGCAGTATTAACAAAAGAACCATTCTATTTTCATTTACAATTATTCACTTGGCAGTAAATACCAAAAATAGTATGAAATACATCATTTTTTTAAACACTAGGGTGACCTAATAATTATGGCCGGTAGTGTATATACATGAATTTATATGCTAGCGATAAAACTTTTTTTTTCATTTCACTAAATGCGTGCATACTACTCGTGAAATCTAAGTAAGTGTTCTTTGTTGATCAACAACGTGATTTTTTTAGGTATTTCTTCGAACAGAGCGTCATCTTTGCGTATTTCGTTGGGCCTTGGGTTTATATATTCAGCCAAAGTATCGTTCTCATCCCAATATTTGTTCCAACTATTAAAGATCAAATGTTTCTTATGACAGACCATATACTGATGCAGAAAGAATGAATTTTTTCCACTCATGGGATAGTTGTCTCTCGAGAGTAAATAAATTCGCAGCCGAGTACAATGTAAGATATCATAACATTATCATCATACAGATTAAGTAATTTGTTGTGGATTCTTGTTTAGAAAACCACACAATAATATAAGAATAACACAAAATAGATATGAGAGGAAAATGTAACTATATTGAACAAAAGATATACAACCTGTACACGGTTAGCAGATTCAGGAAGAATTGTTAGTAGGAGTCAAATATATACAAAGAAGTAAGTCCGGTAATAAGTCTATATTCTTGCTGACCAACGAGCGGCGGTTCAACTGCTCTGACAAGCACCAACTCTAACAACAGCAGTATTTACCAACCTTCCCACGCAAGGCTAGATGTGACACAAGGTCTATTTATTGTGGGTCTTCCCGGCCATATAGCCACGCCAAAAAATGTCTGTCTATTTTTGCCCAGTCGTGATTCTACCCTTCAGCGGAACCATGACTGGGTTAGTGCTCTCTGCTCGGAAGCAGAGAGCGCTCTCTACCCGAAAGCAGAGAACTGACAGTGTCATAGTCATAGTAGCAGAGGCAAATGCCAGCTGCTTTACAACTAAATTCTAACAACAACTATATTTAGTTGTCCCTCCCAGTGAGGGCAACATGTGACACATGGTCAGTTATAACTGGGATTTCCGGGTTATATGGCCCGGCCAAAAAATGTCTGTCTATTTTTGCCCAGTCGTGCTTCTACCCTTCGGCGGAACCACGACTGGGTTTTTGCTCTTTGCTCGGAAGCAGAGAGCGCCCTCTACCTGAAGGCAGAGAGCTGACAGTGTTATAGTTGAAGAGTCTCAGCAACTCTAACAACTATATTTAGTTGTCACTCCCAGTAAGGGCAACATGTGACACATGGTCAGTTTTGACTGGGATTTCCGGGCTATATGGCCCGGCCAAAAAATGTCTGTCTATTTTTGCCCAGTCGTTCTTCTACCCTTCGGTGGAACTACGACTGGGTTATTGCTCTCTGCTCGGAAGCAGAGAGCGCCCTCTACCCTAAGGCAGAGAGCTGACAGTGTTATAGTTGAAGAGTCTCAGCAACTCTAACAACAACTGTATTTACTAGCCTTCCCACGCAAGGCCGGATGTGACACATGGTCATTTTAATGTGGGTATTCCCGGCCATATAGCCGGGCCAAAAATATGTCTGTCTATTTTTGCCCAGTCGTGGTTCTACCCTTCGGCGGAACCACGACTGGGTTATTGCTCTCTGCTCGGAAGCAGAGAGCTGACAGTGTTATAGTTGAAGAGTCTCAGCAACTCTAACAACAACTGTATTTACTAGCCTTCCCACGCAAGGCCGGATGTGACACATGGTCATTTTAATGTGGGTATTCCCGGCCATATAGCCGGACCAAAAATATGTCTGTCTATTTTTGCCCAGTCGTGGTTCTACCCTTCGGCGGAACCACGACTGGGTTATTGCTCTCTGCTCGGAAGCAGAAGCTGACAGTGTTATAGTTGAAGAGTCTCAGCAACTCTAACAACAACTGTATTTACTAGCCTTCCCACGCAAGGCCGGATGTGACACATGGTCATTTTAATGTGGGTATTCCCGGCCATATAGCCGGACCAAAAATATGTCTGTCTATTTTTGCCCAGTCGTGGTTCTACCCTTCGGCGGAACCACGACTGGGAATTGCTCTCTGCTCGGAAGCAGAGAGCTGACAGTGTTATAGTTGAAGAGTCTCAGCAACTCTAACAACAGTATTTACTAGCCTTCCCACGCAAGGCCGGATGCGACACATGGTCATTTTAATGTGGGTATTCCAGGCCATATAGCCGGGCCAAAAATATGTCTGTCTATTTTTGCCCAGTCGTGGTTCTACCCTTCGGCGGAACCACGACTGGGTTATTGCTCTCTGCTCGGAAGCAGAGAGCTGACAGTGTTATAGTTGAAGAGTCTCAGCAACTCTAACAACAGTATTTACTAGCCTTCCCACGCAAGGCCGGATGTGACTCATGGTCATTTTACTGTGGGTATTCCCGGCCATATAGCCGGACCAAAAATATGTCTGTCTATTTACCTGTGTCGTGGTTCTACCCTTCGGCGGAACCACGATTGCTATTGCTCTCTGCTCGGAAGCAGAGAGCGCCCTCTACCCTAAGGCAGAGAGCTGACAGTGTTATAGTTGAAGAGTCTCAGCAACTCTAACAACAACTGTATTTACTAGCCTTCCCACGCAAGGCCGGATGTGACACATGGTCATTTTAATGTGGGTATTCCCGGCCATATAGCCGGACCAAAAATATGTCTGTCTATTTTTGCCCCAGTCGTGGTTCTACCCTCGGCGGAACCACGACTGGTTATTGCTCTCTGCTCGGAAGCAGAGAGCTGATGTTATAGTTGAAGAAAGTCTCAGCAACTCTAACAACAGTATTTACTAGCCTTCCCACGCAAGGCCGGATGCGACACATGGTCATTTTAATGTGGGTATTCCAGGCCATATAGCCGGGCCAAAAATATGTCTGTCTATTTTTGCCCAGTCGTGGTTCTACCCTTCGGCGGAACCACGACTTGGTTATTGCTCTCTGCTCGGAAGCAGAGCATTGAGAAAAGCAGGCTTGGAAGAGTCTCAGCAACTCTAACAACAACTGTATTTACTAGCCTTCCCACGCAAGGCCGGATGTAATACATGGTCATTTTAATGGGTATTCCCGCCATAGTGAAGCGACCAAAAATATGTCTGTCTATTTTGTTCAGTCGTGGTTCTACCTTCGGCGGAACCACGACTGGTTATTGCTCTCTGCTCGGAAGCAGAGAGCTGACAGTGTTATAGTTGAAGAGTCTCAGCAACTCTAACAACAACTGTATTTGAGCTAGCCTTCCCACGCAAGGCCGGATGTGACACATGGTCATTTTAATGTGGGTATTCCCGGCCATATAGCCGGGCCAAAATATGTCTGCCTTATTCAGTCGTGGCCCTTACCCTTCGGCGGAACCACGACGAAGTATTGCTCGCTCGAAGCAGAGAGCTGACAGTGTTATAGTTGAAGAGTCTCAGCAACTCTAACAACAACTTGCATTTTACTAGCCTCATTTAAGGCCGGATGTGAATAAGGCGGTCATTTTAATGTGGGTATTCCCGGCCATATAGCCGGACCAAAAATATGTCTGTCTATTTTGCCCAGTCGTGGTTCTACCCTTCGGCGGAACCACGACTGTTATTGCTCTCTGCTCGGAAGCAGAGAGCGACAGTGTTATAGTTGAAGAGTCTCAGCAACTCTAACAACAAGTATTTACTAGCCTTCCCACGCAAGGCCGGATGCGACACATGGTCATTTTAATGTGGGTATTCCAGGCCATATAGCCGGGCCAAAAATATGTCTGTCTATTTTTGCCCAGTCGTGGTTCTACCCTTCGGCGGAACCACGACTGGGTTATTGCTCTCTGCTCGGAAGCAGAGAGCTGACAGTGTTATAGTTGAAGAGTCTCAGCAACTCTAACAACAACTGTATTTACTAGCCTTCCCACGCAAGGCCGGATGTGACACATGGTCATTTTAATGTGGGTATTCCCGGCCATATAGCCGGACCAAAAATATGTCTGTCTATTTTTGCCCAGTCGTGGTTCTACCCTTCGGCGGAACCACGACTGGGTTATTGCTCTCTGCTCGGAAGCAGAGAGCTGACAGTGTTATAGTTGAAGAGTCTCAGCAACTCTAACAACAACTGTATTTACTAGCCTTCCCACGCAAGGCCGGATGTGACACATGGTCATTTTAATGTGGGTATTCCCGGCCATATAGCCGGGCCAAAAATATGTCTGTCTATTTTTGCCCAGTCGTGGTTCTACCCTTCGGCGGAACCACGACTGGGTTATTGCTCTCTGCTCGGAAGCAGAGAGCGCCCTCTACCCTAAGGCAGAGAGCTGACAGTGTTATAGTTGAAGAGTCTCAGCAACTCTAACAACAACTGTATTTACTAGCCTTCCCACGCAAGGCCGGATGTGACACATGGTCATTTTAATGTGGGTATTCCCGGCCATATAGCCGGACCAAAAATATGTCTGTCTATTTTTGCCCAGTCGTGGTTCTACCCTTCGGCGGAACCACGACTGGGTTATTGCTCTCTGCTCGGAAGCAGAGAGCTGACAGTGTTATAGTTGAAGAGTCTCAGCAACTCTAACAACAACTGTATTTACTAGCCTTCCCACGCAAGGCCGGATGTGACACATGGTCATTTTAATGTGGGTATTCCCGGCCATATAGCCGGACCAAAAATATGTCTGTCTATTTTTGCCCAGTCGTGGTTCTACCCTTCGGCGGAACCACGACTGGGTTATTGCTCTCTGCTCGGAAGCAGAGAGCTGACAGTGTTATAGTTGAAGAGTCTCAGCAACTCTAACAACAACTGTATTTACTAGCCTTCCCACGCAAGGCCGGATGTGACACATGGTCATTTTAATGTGGGTATTCCCGGCCATATAGCCGGGCCAAAAATATGTCTGTCTATTTTTGCCCAGTCGTGGTTCTACCCTTCGGCGGAACCACGACTGGGTTATTGCTCTCTGCTCGGAAGCAGAGAGCGCCCTCTACCCTAAGGCAGAGAGCTGACAGTGTTATAGTTGAAGAGTCTCAGCAACTCTAACAACAACAACTCGTTCTCTGTAGGCAGGATTATTTGTATACTTCGGAAGAGTCCATAGAGTGTGCAAATAGGGGTGACTCCCCAACATAAATAAAAAATAAAAAACATGAAACTAATCTCACAGACTCCAGTAGAAGTGTGAGACCACATATGCGGATATTTTCTCCACGGATGCACATCCTGGGTGCAGCTGGGTCTATCACGTTTTTATATTTTGAAGGTAGCCACTGATATCGGGTTAAGTGCTGATATTACCTGTGGTCTTCTCGCATGTCAAACCTTCAGCTGGCTTCTAATGAAAGACTGGTGTATTACTAAACACAAATACATCCTGGCATCATATGAGGTGAGTCACGTGTTGTAATAGTAAGAAAACACTTCGTCTCAAATTTTAGTAACCTATTTTGACTAGCATTCTTAAAGTTAATATCAGTTGCACCATATCACGATTATGAAGATAGTCATTATTTGATAACTAGTAAATTTCGTGTGTCGTAAATAATTAGAAAAAAAGAAATAGGTGAGTTAATGAAAGAAATATTTATTCTCTCAGTTACATTTCCCCTACTGTGGTTATTGTTATATCCATGATATAATAACACCTTATTTCACGAACGGAATGAAACAGCTGAAAGAAAAGGAATTACGAATATACTTTGTTCTCAGTGAAACTTTTATACCGCAAACCGCTGCACTAATCTTCCTAGAATGTCACTATAAATCACCAATGTGAGCTTGGGGGGAGGGGGCGGTGATCACAGCGGCGTAAAATATGTTAAATGGATAAATGATGATAGATGAAAAAAAAAATTGAAATGTTCAGTTCCTTAGTTAGTATTTCTCAATTGCTCTGACGGTTGACATTAATTTCATTGTTTAAAATAATGAAAATGTCATTTACTAATGCTACTAGATTGGCGTGTAGGTTTCATACTTTTACCGTTGAAATTAAATGTAACCGCCTGTTCTGCTCACACACTTTCTTTTCTCGCACATCCCGACGGTAGAACTTTCTTCCATTTGCTTTCTTCCCCGATAGAAACTGATATGCTTCGAAATATATATATATATATATATATATATACATATATATATATATATATTCTAAACATATACTGTTAAATATAAGAGACAATGAATGTCTACTATGTTTAATCATGAGCCGTTCTAAACATCATATTTGGCTTTAATTTCAGTTGAAAATAAAGACAAAATTTCTCCAACATTTGGATAATTTTTTATTAAGTTGGATTTAAGCTTTCGGCTCACATGAGCCATCTTCAGAGAGGTTATTAAGACGGTAACACAAAAACATCCACCATCAGCGACGATTTTGTTTTGTGTTGACATAAAACTCCGCTAAATGTTGGAGAATTTTTGTCTCTATTTCCACCTGAAATTAAAGCCAAAATAAATTGATTTTTCGTGATATTAATGTGAAGATGAATGGTTAAAATTACTTAATGACCAGATAGAGAAAATAAACTGTTTAAATGTACTGAAATAAATGCATAAATTAACACGATGTGGAAGATACCATTACATTCCATTACATGAAGGGATATGCCTATTAGCGAAATCGAAAGTCGTACCGAATAGATAAAGAAACCATAAAATATAGCCTCAAGCTTGGTTGTTGCTCCCAAGTGCACCAGACCTGGAGTGGTAGCACCTGTTAGGGTCCAGGCTATAATCAAATCATGGACCCCCAAATAAAGCGGCAGTATATTTTCATAGCAAAGTGACTAACAGTAGGCTTTACAGTAAAATTAACAGCAATACATATTTTATTTAAAAATACCAACAATACATTTTATGATCTACAAACGATGTATATATATATATATATATATATATATATATATATATATATATATTATTTAAACAATATTTCTAACATTTTTAGGCATTTAAAGCAACATGCCTGGCCATATACAAAATTCCGGAGGAAAACCCTTGTTGAAGACACAAATAAACTTAAACATGAAAACAATAAACAAAAACTAAAAAATAATGAAGCTGTATACATAAAGCAGTTGAAACTTAACCTGAACAAAATAAACTATGAAATCGCCACAAACATCTTTAAATGCCTATAACTAATAACAGAAGCCATTGGTTTATTCCAATAGTTTTCTATACTTAATATTTCTTGCTTTTACTCTCACTTGGTCATGTGTGACGTCATGAGCTGTGGTGCGATATTCGCTTCCAGTGTCTTGTATGCAAGAGTTTGTCGTTCCTTTGAAATCTTCCATGTCAACAAAAACTGACTGTCATTATTGTCATTATTTTCCGTGAATTGTTATACTATGATGTAATTTGAAATCTTTGTAAATGACTAATGTAAGCTGAAAGCTTAGATTGGGTTATACAATAAATTATGTATCAATATTGTGATTTTCTTTCATCATTTAATGATAATGCGATTAAGCTTATCAGACAATATGAAAAAAAATTGCATAAAATAAATAGACAAAAATTGTCTATATTATTTAAAGAAACAGGCATTAATATATATATATATAAACATACTTTTTTATCCTGAATCTATAAAATATACAAAATATATTGATTTTGGCATTAATGAATGTATAGAAGTTGATATGCCGCTAAATAAACCAACCAACAAACCAACCAACCATTCAACTAACCATCAAACCAACCAACTAACCATCCAACTAACCGACCAACTAACCATCAAACCAACCAACTAACCATCAAACCAACCAACTAACCATCCAAATAACCATCGAACCATCCAACTAACCATCGAACCAACCAACTAACCATCCAACTAAACATTAAACCAACCAACTAACCAACAAACTAACCAACAAACCAACCAACTAACCATCAAACCAACCAACTAACTATCCAAATACCCAACAAACCAACCAACTAACCATCCAACTAACCATCAAACCAACCAACTAACCATCCAACTAACCATCAAACCAACCAACTAACCATCCAACTAACCAACAAACCAACCAACTAACCATCCAACTAACCAACAAACCAACCAACTAACCATCCAACTAAACATCAAACCAACCAACTAACCAACCAACTAACCAACAAACCAACCAACTAACCATCCAACTAACCAACTAACCATCCAACTAACCATCACACCAACCAACTAACCAACCAACTAACCATCAAACCAAACAACTAACCATCCAACTAACCAACAAACCAACCAACAAACCAACCAACTAACCAACCAACCAAGAATTCAAGATTCTTCATTAAGAGAAATGTTTAACAAGCAGATTAATAGTATCAAAATATCTCTATTATATTCCTGCTTGCCTCGCCACCCGCCCTGAGTTAATTTAGTTAGTTCGCATGAGCGTTTCTGCCAACAACTAATCGACTATTCCGTTTTGGGTATGTCAAAAAAAAAAAGTAAAAAGAAAGAAATGGCGTATCAGAGACACTACGTGATTTTAGTGAGGAATAAAAGAAAGAAACAAAGACAAAAAAATGGAAAAATAGAACTGTTTTTTTCCTTCCTGTTCCGCTCATAGAGAAGAGTGACAATAGCGAGGCAGCGGCGGCACAGTTCATTCTCTTTATTATCAGTTATTAACTTTACTAAAGTAACTTTACTTGTCGCATATTTGCTTTTTAACAGTGTCATATTATTTTACTTTTTTGCAGGAATTATGTCATCGGATAGTAAAGAACACACTCACACACATATATGTAGATATATACCCTCCTTAAAGAGCGTTTCTCTCTCTCTCTCTCTCTCTCTATATATATATATATATATATATATATAGAGAGAGAGAGAGAGAGAGAGAGTTCCACTCGCCCATATATATATATATATATATATATATTTTAGAACATGCACATTTTTTTATACATCCACTACAAATCGTACATTTGTTTCGACATTGAAACTACAATGTCTCATCAGGCGGTGTAGACAGGAATGGAAAGCCTCTTTTCTTATATTTGGTGAGTTGTGTGTGGGACGTTGGTGGGAGTTAGTGATAAGGGAACAAGTCTTGTGAATTGTCCGTTTGAATTTTGAAGAAAGTGGTGTGGATATTGAACACAGCTGATTAATTAGTGTCTTGGAATTTTGTAGACAGATTTAATATTAGCAGATAGCATTGTAAGTTTTATGACCTTGCGACTAGACTTTATCCTTTGGATTTCTTAGAGGAGTAGAGTAGGGAGGTGTAAGGGGTGGGGGATGGGATTGGACTTACCGCTTATTTGTACAACTATAGAATACTTTTGTATTTAAGCACAGTTTTTATAATTAATCTAATTTTGTATATTTAACCTTAATTTTGGATTAAGGAAATCGAAATCGATTTTTCCTATTAAATTTTAAATTTTAAATTAGATCCTAGTGTGTGGTGTGTAATAAGTAAGATTTAATGTAAGAAGTAAAATTGAATGTTAGTATTTAAGGTAATAGGTAAGTAGGTAATAGGTATGTTTGTATTTAAGGTAATAGGTAAAATTTAATGTGTGTATTTAGGCACAGTTTTTATAATTTATCTAATTTTCTATAGTTAAACTTAATTTTGAATTTAGGAAATCGATTTTTTCTATAAAATTTTAAAATTTTTTTAAATCACTGTTTGTGGTGTGTGTAATCTGTAATCTATATGCTTCTTTAAATTAATAATAAAGAACAGCTCTATATATTATATATCGAGCACTATTTTAAATTAATGTTATGGACGTCGTAAAAAATATTTTTTCTTCGTTCCCTATTCACTCGGATATATATTTATATATATATATATATATATATATATATATATATATATATATACAACAGTCTGTCATATATATATATATAGTCATCCGTAGACAGATCTGTTTCGCCGTTTCACGGATCGTCACTACGGTTAGACATCCGATTGCTTTTACCCCAGGATTGAAACTCTACCGAATAGGCGTCAGTCGGCAATTCAAACTCTGAACTATGGGCGCTCGTTAGAAGGAGGCAGACTTTTAGCATATGAAGTATCATGCGACAGTAGCCAGAGTGCTCTAATTCATTACCGAATGAGCGATGTTTTTTCTAGAGTAGCTACTGTTTTTTCAAATCTACCATTCTTCAAGAGTGCTCAATCAGGGTGTGAGAGCGTATATATATATATATATATATATTTACGCTCTCACACCCTGATTATATATATATATATATATATATATATATATATATATGATCATTATATCACACCCTGATATATATATATATATATATATATATATATATATATATATATATATATATAATCATTATTTTTAATCGATACTTAGCTTCGTTTAAACTTTGAAATCATTCGTGGTTAAGCGGTTAAGACGCATCAGATCAATTGATGGCTTTCCCGATGTTGTTAGGGGTCACAGCTTTAAATACTGCCAAATAAATATTTATATCAGTCAGTTAAGTGCCATACGTGATACACGCCTGGGCGATCATGTCTCGAGAGAGACCTGACTGACTGGGCAGAAGATTATCACGCAGTAGGTGGCCATTGCTTTTTGCGGTAGACTGGTTGCCAGTCAAGCCTATAGAACTAAATCTGTCCTATTATTTAACTCATAACTGGAGAGAAGAGACGGATTAATACCTTTCCCAAGGCTATTTGCGCGTAAGTGAGTGCTATGAATTTAACAGCAATTCGAACTCGGCTCCTCGATTTCTCATTCTGAGTCAATATCTACTACTCTACTACACCACAACGCACATCCAAATATAAATATAGTTTAATGTTATATATATATATATATATATATATATATATATATATATCCGAATGAATACAGAACGAAGAAGGAATTTTTACAACGTCCAAAACATTAATTTAAAACAGTGCTCGATATATAAAATATAATGTGAATATTTATTATAGATTATATTTTAGAACATGTTCATAATTTTATATATATATATATATATATATATATATATATATATATATATATATATATCCACTACAAATGGTACATTTGTTTCGACATATATATATATATATATATGTTTAATTAAAACATTTATTATTTTGTTTTTTATTTTTTATGACTTAATGTAAGGTAGTAGGTACAGCAATATATATGCTGCCGTCATTTCAGACGTCATATCGATAAAAATGTTTTGTCTTCGTGTTTTATGTTAATTAATAAACATGTCTGCAAGATAGGTTTTCGCAGAATTCAAATTATTAAAAGTAGGGCATAAGCATGAGGAAGTATTTTTAGTTTGTCTTGTACGTGATATTTAACGAGAAACTTTCAATTATTAAATAAGTTCATTTCTGCATTCTTCTTCTTTTATGTGTCAAGCCTCTTAAAAACGTGGCTGATAATGGCTCTTCACAACTTCCTCTTATGAACCATACCCTTGCAAGACGCTATCGATTATAGCTCTTCACATTTTCCTCTCTTTTTATGCTCTAAGTAACTTTTGACTCTTTACCATCACTCTTTGTCTTGATTCTGTAATCTATGTGCTTATTTACTTGTAATGCACATCCTTTCAAGACGTGTTCATGGCACTCCACAACTTCCTTTGTTGCTTTAAATAACTTTTGACTCTTTACCATCACTCTTTGTCTTGATTCTGTAATCTATGTGCCTCTTTACTTATAATGCACATCCTTTCAAGACGTGTTCATGGCACTCCACAGCTTCTTTTGTTGCTTTAAATAACTTTTGACTCTTTACCATTACTCTTTGCCTAAATTCTGTAATCTATATGCTTCCTTACTTATGATGCATATCCTTTCAAGGCGTGTTCATTGCTCTCCACAACTTCTTTTCTTTATTTACACTAAGTAACTTTTGACTCATTACCATTATTCTTTGTCTTAATTCTGTAATCTATATGCTTCTTCACTTATAAACCATATTTTTTCAAGGAGTGATAGTCATGGCTTTCCACAATTTTCTGTTTTTTGTCTATCTAAATAACTTTAAGAGCTTAATATCTCTCTTTGTCTTTTATAACTCATATCCGTCAAGTAGATAAATAGATGTCCCCCTTGCCTTTCTTGCCTTTAGAATGTCTTGTGAGTGTTGAATTCTCAAAACCCTCTTTTATATTTATACTAGCATTATAGCCCGGCGTTGCTCGGGTGTAATGAAAGCTTTAAAACTAATCCATGGTCTTGGAGATCAGAATCTTTGGACGTTGGCACGAAAGACTAAAAAGCAATAGTTGTTTCCAGTTAAAGCGAAACAGTAGACTGAAAGAAAAATAAATGGATGTAAGTCAAATTTTCATTTCCTGGTATCGATATCATATAAGTTTTTTTCGTCGTAAACTGAATTTTGAAAGCTAAATAAGTTCTCTGAGTAAATGGTATCATGGCTGAGACTAAGAACTACAATTATACCTACTTAGAGCCAAACCCAAAGCAAAGACTAAAATAAAATGGATGAAAAAATACAGATATACAGGCATATAAACAAACAAACACACAAACATCTTGCCTTATATATATATATTATCGATTTTCTGCACTATTGTAAGAACTGCAACCTTGAAACTTCTGAATATCGTTTCTTATGTCTTTGTCTATGTGTGTATCAAATTT
This sequence comes from Ascarosepion bandense, assembly GCA_037127315.1. Lineage (NCBI taxonomy): Eukaryota > Metazoa > Mollusca > Cephalopoda > Sepiida > Sepiidae > Ascarosepion > Ascarosepion bandense. Next base: position 2,979,515 of record JBBBDQ010000532.1, on the reverse strand, counting down.
GATTAAAATCGTACCACTCCTTCTATAACCCATTTTTTTCGATTATCGATTTTCGATATTTATCGGGGGTACCTAAAAACCTAGCTAAGAACACTCGCAGACACTTGTAGTACAACTGTGTAAACTTTCAAGAAAATCGGATCAGCCGTTTCGGAGTTTATAGGTAACGGACACACACACACACACATACACACACATACATACACACAGAGACAAAGTTCCATTTATAAATAAGTTTAGATAACCTAGATATTTTACACATATTAAAAATGTATGCATATTTCCGGTTTTACTCTAGCCTTAAAAACATATATGTAAAATAAGGATGTTTTCTAGACTATTCACAGGATGTTCTCCAGACTTTGTAAGACTGTTCAGGGAGACGAAAGAGTGACATTTTCAAGCAGTCTCTGTTGGGACCCATAGCCATCTACAACTGAGTTAAGCAAAATAGGCAGTTATGAAAGTGTATTAGATAGGAAATTAAAAATTAAAATCAATTTTCTTTATTACTTTTACAAAAACTAACTATGACGTGTGAAATCCTGGTTTTTTTTTTTCAAAATAGAAAAAAAGATTAACCATGTGCTTAAAGAAAAATTCGAAACCGGATTTCGCAAGTAGATATTAAACTGATTTTCTGACCAATGGGAGTGAATTGCAAGACCCAGAAGATTTAGCAATCCAGTGCGAAAATCTAAATTGCTATAGAAAACTTTGATCAAATCAGTGCCAGTCAGTCAGATGGGAGCAGCGAGACGAAACTACTAGAATATAACAGGAGAAACGACCCGGACATAGGTCGCTTCGCACATTGTCCTTCTTCTCCTTTTTTCTCGTATATGGTTTCCTTTTACTTCTTCTTCTCCATTCAATACCAAACAAACGTTCACACGTACATACATACGTACGCATATACTCTTTCAACAATTACTACTACGAACATTCTTAACTTTCTAATTGAACATTAATTCCTACGAATTCTTGTTATTCTTTCCTTTGAATAAATTTCTATTTTAACATGAAAAATGTATATTTTATTCTTCCATTCTTCCACACTAATCTACACATTCCAATCTATAACCGTCTGAAGAAAACCTTCTGATAATTTTTATGATAATTCTGTATAAAACTTGTAAGCTGTAGCGAATTTGGTTATGTATGACACAAACCCGAATAAAAAAAAAAATAAACATCTCCCGACGACTTCAAATATCTATCAAGACGAAACATTCAGTAAAACTGAAGAAAGGGTCTTGTTTGCTCAGTTCACGTATCCTTGGTTTCAATGGCTGCTGTGTGTGACTGAAGCTTTTAGATACTTCATCAACCTCACTATTCTCCTGATTTGACTCTTAAGGTCTTTCTCAAGATAAAAGAAATATTGACTGGTGGCTAGAAGCGTCGTGACGATGACATCATTTTTGCTGTTGATGATATCTTTCATCGACAGGAAGAACAGATTTGTTTGAAAAGTTAGATTTTAGTTTACGTGAAAAGAAATGCAGTTGAAGAGATTAAATGAATTAATTCAAAATTTCACAGATCTACACATCCGACTCCTTCACAGTCAGCTGATGAAATTCTCAGCAAAACATGAATGTGGGAAGTGTTTCTGACAGTAAGCGTTTTACTTTAAGCTGATGTTATTTGAAACCTTGTCGGCAACCTCGATATTTTCTTAAAAAAAAAAGAATTAGGATAATCAAAAAGCCGTATTGGTAGCAAACCGCGTGCTTACGAATAGAAAATTAATTCAGCAGGCATACAAATAAAGAAAGGGGCGTAAGACAAGGATGTGTTTTCTCACCGGATCTAGTCAACCTCTACAGCGAAACACTTCTTAGAGAGATAAGCAGTATTGTATATTTATTTCTACCGTCCTGATTATTTACGATACATTTTTGTCACGAAAATGTGTGCCATGCTGCAGGATTGGAACCTGCGACCACTATCCACATAGGGCAAGTCACCAATTGATTTGCCGCGTCTTAGACCTCTCGACCACAAATGGCCAACAATATACAAGAAGTCGAATGACACACATTTTCGTAAATACATTTATCGTAAATAACCAAGCCAGTAGAAATAAATATATAATACTGTTTGAATATAAACAGCATATCTAGTTAAATACGAGTATCTATAAAAAATAATGTCAAACAAATAATTTCAAATTGTCGGTTGTTTATAACCAGTTTCGTTAATCTTCGGTAATTTATGTAATATATACATATATATGTCAGCATGCCTTGCGGGCATAGAAGAATCCCAAGGAGTATCCTGTACATACAGTGGTAGGATAACTCTCTAAGAGAGCTCTAAATATATATGTATATAAATACATATAGAGCAAATATAAGAAAAATTATGGCAGACACGTTATTTCATGGTAAATCGAAATATATATGTATATAAATACATACAGAGTAAATATAAGAAAAGTTAAGGCAGACACGTTATTTCATGGTAAATCGAAAGTATAGGCCTATTTCAGGCGAACCATCATCAGCTTCCGTCTTTATTGTACAAAGGATTTTACACGAATCTCTCTCTCTCTCTCTCTCTCTTTCTATATATATATATATATATATATATATATATATATATATATGTGTGTGTGTGTGTGTTACTTTCTGTCATTTCCCACCTATGAGCAATTAGTTAACCCCCAAACTGGGTTCAAAACACTATGAAAGTATATAAATACACTTTTATAGAAATATATACATAAAAAGCGACTTTTATAAAAAAATTTACGTTTTTGAAGAAAAAATATTACCAATACATTTTTGAAGGAAAATATTATTCTCAGCAAAACATTTTTGAATACAAAACTAAAAGACATTTTCAGTTTTCTCAAATATAGAATAAAAACTAAATTTTCATTAAAATATGACTAAATCAACCTTTTCACTATAGCCAAACATTATAAAAAATACCTTAAAACCTCTTCTTTTTGGCATGAAATAACCCAGAGAGGTTGATATGCCGTTAAACAAAACTCAAACTCAAACTCAAAACCTTCTGTCATGGTCAGGGATTTAGATTATTTTGTTTTTTATTTTTTTATGACTAGTATTCGTCATTGGTGGCCACAATCTCCACAATGTAAGATAGGTTAATGACACAGTGCTGCTAGCAGACACGGAAAAAGAAAATGCAGGAACTTCTACAGAAAGTAGCGAAAGAAAGCGAGAAGAAAATACTGAGCATAAATTTAAAAAAAAGCATGATCATCACAAAAATAAAACCCCTCAAATGCCACCTACAGGTCGAGGAAACTAAAATAAAACAATTGAATAAATTGAAATACCTGGGAACCGTTCTAAAAAAAAGGATGGAATAATCCCAAGACGCATTGCCATGTGTAAGTGTGCATTTCAAAAGCTAACCAGAATACTGAAAGACAGAAAAATCTCACTGGAAACAAAGAAGAGAGTGCTGGATTGCTATGTAATGTCTGTCCTTCTGTATAGCAGTGAATGTTGGACAATCTCCTCAAAGATGAAGGAGAGGTTCGAGGCAGGAGAAATGTGGTTCTACAGATAGATGGTGAGGATACCTTGGACCGAGCACTTGAGCAAAGACGAGGTGTTCGAGAGGATGCAAACGAGAAGAAAACTTATACTTAACATCAGGAAGAGACAGCTGAGGTTGTTGTGACACGTAATGAGGAAGGAGGGTTTTGCGAATCTTATACTCACATGGCGGATAGAAACAAATAGAAAGAGGGGAAAACAGCGCAAGACCTGTTTGATAGGACTGAGCAAAAGTATAGTAGAGCAAGGTTTGGGAGAGATACGAGGAGGAAAAATATTAAGAGCGACAAGGGATAAGAGTACATGGAGGGCCATGATCGCCTACGTCCTGAAAGTTCACGGCACATGAATAAGAGGAGTGGCGGTCTCGGATGATTCTGGGTTTGGGTAAATTATATTATTTACATTTTTTCTCACTTTTGTTTCAGTTATCATAATATTTCGACTGTTGTGACATTTCTGCTCCAAACTTAGTTTATTTGCCGGGGCCTTCACGTGTGATTTTCATTATTGGGAAATGGGTTAATACTCGCGTTTTTGGACCACATCTAAAGTATTTGATTTGATTCGATTCAGGGCTAAACCAAGAAAATATATATTTTTTTAATTGTATCACCCCGAGGAAGGCGGTAACGCCACTGAAGTACAGGGAGCGACATAAGAGTAAAATGATTAGGGGGCTACATAAGAGTAAAAAGAGTAGGGGGCTACATAAAAGTAAAATGATTAGGGGGCTACATAAGAGTAAAAAGAGTAGGGGCTACATAAGAGTAAAATGATTAGGGGGCTACATAAGAGTAAAAAGAGTAGGGGGCTACATAAGAGTAAAAAGAGTAGGGGGCTACATAAGAGTAAAATGATTAGGGGGCTACATAAGAGTAAAATGATTAGGGGGCTACATAAGAGTAAAAAGAGTAGGGGGCTACATAAGAGTAAAAAGAGTAGGGGACTACATAAGAGTAAAAAGAGTAGGGGGCTACATAAGAGTAAAATGATTAGATAGAAAAGAAAGTGAAGAGAAAGACGAACCAGTTAGAAAGAAGCAAGAGAAAGATGGGAATACAGATTTGATGACAGTTGCAAAGGTGAACAGAAAGAAAAGGATATACAGGGTGGTGTAGAAAGAACTAGAGTCAAGTGGTTAAAAGATGAGTATTGACATTGCATTTAAATTCCTGGAGGTTGTAGCCGCCAGGGAAGCAAGGATATGGAAGCGAGTTCCGCAGATGGGAAGTGCGAGAAAAGAAGCTGCAGGAGTAGAAATGTCGTCTGCATTTGGTTGATCTACCTGTAAATAGGTGAGACCCAGATGCCATTCTGGTTGCATGAGTAAACACCTGTTGCAGGGGCACCAATGACTTAAGTTCGTTGGAGCAGAAGCCATAAAAGTATTTATAGAACAGACAGAGGGAAGCTACATCCCGTCGGTGGGGAAGTGGCTGGAGTCGATCCGCCAAGTCGGTACCTATCATATTACTGATTCTCTTTGGAGCCTGTCAAGAATACTGAGATGTACAGCAGGAGCCCCTTACCATATATGACAGCAGTACTCCATGCACGGACAAATGGTTGATTTGTATATATGCAGGATGGATTCAGACGGGAAAAACATCAATGTCCGACACAGTGACCCAACCTTCCTAGCAGTGGATTTATCTATTGACTCAATGTATTGAGTTAACTTGAGATCGGAAGAGAGGGTAAGGCCAAGGAGGAGCGATATATTGCTCTCAGGGAGACTCGCTTGCTCCATGTTTATGGGAGGCAGGAGAGGTTGCCTGTGGTGATTGACAGACAGCAGCTTCGTCTTAGACGCATTGAAATTTATTTCCAGCTATTCGTGAGTTACCATAAGCTGAAGATGCGGACCTTGTTTCGTATATTAAAAAGGTCATAACGAGCCATTATAAGACGTAATTGTCTTGTTTGTAAAGAAATATATAATATTGCATGTGAAGAAAAATAAGTAATCGTAAGTTTAGTACGACGGAGCGAAAGATCTTATTACTAGTAGTATTATTGATTCTGTAGTTTATTGTTAATCGCAATATGAGTTGAGTTAAAAATAGTTATTTGTTATAAAACTTGTAAAATCTGAAAAACAGTTTGAATCTTCTTTAACGGCATATTAACCTCTGTTATTTAATGCCAAAAAAGATGGGGTTTTAGGTATTTTTTAATGTTCAGTTATAGTGAGAAGGTTGATTTAGTCAGATTTTGATGAAAAAAATAATTTAAAAAAGTTTTTTTTTTGTTTTAGAAAACTGAAGATGTCTTCTAGTTTTCTATTCAAAAATGTATTACTGGTAAAATATTTTTCCTTCAGAAATGTACTGTTGGTAATATTTTTTCTTCAAAAAATGTATATTTTTCTTTAAAAGTCCATTTTAAACTTTCATAGTGTTTTGGCCCCAGTTTTGGAGGGGGGGGTAACTATTTGCCCATAGCTGGGACCCTAACCGGTGCTACCACTTTGGTCAGGGTGGACCTGGGAACAACAGCAATTAAGAGGTGGTTCCATACTCCTCATAATCAGAGCCCTTGCAGCACGATTAAATTCATGTGCTCGGGGCTCCAGAGAAAATTTTCCGATCCCAGTATTAATCGTAGAATTGGAAAAGCTTTCGGCTAATTGGAAAAACGTGTCTCGCTAGACAGAGCCATCTCACTCGACTCTAAGACTAATGCCGACCAATCGTGTGTCCTGAATGCTTTTCTATATTCTTTGGAAACATGGACTATATATCGCCATCATAACCAGACTAGAGAAAGATGTCATCAAAAGAGCTTTAGGCGTATCTTAAACATTAGGTGGCCGTCTTTCATACCAGACAAAGTTGTTCTGCAATAGACCAGAACAGTCAGTATAGAGGAATTATTCATTCGCAAACAACTGCTAGGGGTAGAGGGTGGCTTAATCCCATGTTTTACGGACGGCTCGCTCGTAGTCAGTCTGTTAAGTGCCATACATGAAACACGCTTGGGCGATCATGTCTCGAAAGAGACATGACTGACTGGGCAGAAGATTATCCCGGAGTAGGTTGCCATTGCTTTCTGTGGTAGACTGGTTGCCAGCCAAGGCTCTAGAACCCAATCTGTTCTGTTATTTAACCCATAAATGGAAGGAATAGACGGATTAATACCTTTCCCAAGGTATTTGCGCGTAAGTGAAAGCAATGAATTCAGCTGGAATTCGAACTCGGCTCCTAGATTTCTCATTCCGAGCCGATATCCACTGCACTACAACGCACATCGCTCGTAGTAAGCGCACCAAACACAAACCCAAGAAACGATTGCTACAGACAACGTAAAAGATCTTTGAATTCGTGTCAAACGCTGAGCAAACAGTTGCAGGGAATAGGTCTGGTGGGAAAAATATGTCTTTGATGGTTGCAATCGTTTTGAGGTCAAAGTTTGTCTCTCCAAAGTGCCAAGAAAAATATTTGTCTATGTTTTTTTCAGATTTAGTTAGTCGAATGCCTGGAATATTATTTTGGATAAGTTCACAAATCCACGACCAATGTAATGAGTGTTTAATAACTTGGTGATCTATCAATTTGGTTAAATTGCTTCATTGTAGCAGTTGTGTGTGCCGCTGAATTCAAACATGTATTAATGACGGGCTGTTGCCTAAGTGAACGCACACACACACACGCGCACGCGCGCTCGCGTACGCACACAGATATATAATACTCACCATCGATAATCAGAGCTGCCTTGTATTGGCTAAAAGCAGCCAACAGTAACAAAAGAAGAAATTCCGCCATTAGGTTACATCAATAGTGTCTGAAAAGTATAAATAAAAAAACAAACGTAAATAATATTTTCCTGATTAAGAAAAAAAAAAGAAAAAAGAAAAAAAGAAAAAAGAGTCTGCAAGAAAGTTCAAGTTGTGAGGATTATAAAAAATAATATTTCGCAAATAGATGGCTACTCAGCAGTACGTGTAACGCCTGAAGAGGGCATTATCCTTTTGAAATCGCAATAAGCAAAACTTGTTATTATAAAATGAAAAACATGTTTTTCACTGAAAATAAGATTAAAAAAACAAACTCCACGCTAATCAACAGAAACTAACCAGTGATTTTCAGTCCATCTCGTGCTTACTGCCACATCACACGAAAACACCTGTTCTTGTAGGATTACTAAAGTTAATCAAAGTCGATCCTGGTTAGTACATAAAAGGCAGACCGCTTGGGAATACCAGGTGCTTTAAGTTTCGATGAACAGGTAGTGTAATGGCTAACGATTCGAAACAATTAAACGAAGAGACGCGTTACACTTGGGTTCGTTATACTCAGTAACGCACAAATATCTTTGGTAAAATTATGGATCTACGTCTTCTCCCCCATATATGGGTTAATTAGTAAAAGTTGTATCCTTAACACCATAAATATCTAAAAAATATAAAAAATATAATTACGTAGAAAATATTTAGATTTCGATATTAAATAACCAATAAAGTTGTTGGTACACAGCAAAATAAAAAAAAAAACATCTATCTAAATATGACTAAAAAAATAAACTAAACTTAGAAATACATTTTTGCTGGTGTCTACTAAACGTTATAAATACAGAATTCGGCACTTTGTTACTTAACATTAGTGTTCGTTGATAGTGTTCAAAAGCGTCTCCGAGGTCTTGTTGAAGAATAATTAGTAACCCCCACCCCGCCCACTCTCGCAGTCGGGATGTATCGTTTTTATCACTGCTCTATCTCTACTACCATTGGAAGTGCCGATCCGAATTGCATCACTCGACTCTGCCAGGTTTGCCTTTTACAGTCAAGACTCGCTATGCCACTTACATTAAAGCAAATCACCAACATTCACTCCGTATTTCATCGGCAAGAAGTAAGTTCCATTCAAATGTCTTCACGCGAGACACGTCCTTATGAAAAAACTCCTAACATGATGCTTCCCCGATTCATACAATCTTAACCTATTCAAGACAAGACTCAACCATTATCTTCCTCTCCTATTCATATAAACTATCTCTTAAGACAAGCCTCAACCTCAAGCGGTCACCGGATCTTGTACAGGGCGAAAAATAAAATAAGAGGAAATAATAATAATAATAATAATAATAATAATAATAATAATAATAATAATAATAAAAGATGTCACTATTCTATGGGATTACACCATCTACACAGACAGAAAAACTGAAGCAAACAGGCCAGACATTATTGTTAAAAACCAGAAAGAGAAAACTTGTTTATTAATTTATATGGCTTGTCCAGCGGATTGTAACATAGCAACCAAGGAATTTGAAAAAAACTGTCAAAATATAAAGACCTGGAAATTGAAATAGAAAAACTGTGGAAATTGAAAACAAGAGTTGTGCCAGTGATAGTAGGTGCACTTGGAAGGATAAAAAATGGAACAAAACAACACATTGAAAGAATCCCTGGAAAGCTTAAGAGATATACAAAAAGTTGTCTTATTAAGTACAGCCCACACACTAAGGAAAACTTTATCTATGTAACGCTAGGGATGATAGGGAAGATAGAAAAACATGAAATAGAGCCATAACAACACGCCACGACCTGCCTTAGGTCTCCCCGCAGACTTGGTTGGTAGTGAGACCAAAGCAGAAATCGAAATATGATGAAAAATGACATAATAATAATAGTGATAATAACAGTAACTCTATCTGACCTGAAAGTATTTCTGATTGGGCCCCGTTTACAAAGTTATACGCTGATTTAATTTAAATCAGTCACCATATCATGCACATTTGGCTGTGATGCATGTACCCAGTATACTCTTATCAGATTGGGTGGTGTCATAATGGAAGAATTGGGCTTCGTATATTTGTACCTCAGACTCACATTACTGGCTTGATCTTCATTCATTTGATCCCCGGGTGGGTGTAGGAATCGCCACGATGGAGTTGGACAGTGTTTGCATTGGGCGGTGTGCAGACATTGTGGAGGAGCTGTGGGCAAACACTGGTGTGGGCGTCACCCAGCACCATTTGCAGAAATAGAAGATGTAGCCATTCTGTGGGATTGCACCATCTACACAGACGGAGGGATTGAGGCGGGCAGGCCGGACATTATTGTTGAAAGCCGGAGGGAGAGGACTTGTCTATTAGTTGATGTGGCTTGTCCGGCGGGTTGTAACATAGCAATCAGGGAGTTTGGGGGGCTGTCAGGGTGTAAAGACCTGGAAATTGAAATAGAAAAAATGTGGAAATTGAAGACGGGAGTTGTGCCGGTGATGGTGGGTGCACTTGGAATGGTGAAAGATGGAGCAAAGCAACACATTGAGGGAGTCCCTGGAGGTCCCGGCTTGGGAGATGTACAAAAGATTGTCTTGTTAAGTGCAGCCCGCGCGCTGGGGAAAACGTTGTCTATGTGATTCTGGGGATGATAGGGAAGATAGAAAAACATGAAATGGCGTCATAACAACACGCCACTACCTGCCTTAGGTCTCCTCGCAGACTTGGTTGGTAGTGAGACCAAAGCAGAAATCGAAATATGATGAAAAATGACATAATAATAATAATCTTGTAAATATATACAAGATATCGCCCGTCATCATCAATTTCATCAAACAGTGCATGTCTATATGGAAAACAACCCTTTACCTCAATCATATAAATGGAACCTATAAGTCTGATGAAATAAACATCAAAAGAGGTATATTTCAAGGTGATTCTTTATCTCCCTTACTATTCTGCATATCATTAATAGCACTAACCAGTCAACTTAATAAGACAGAATGTGGTTATAAAATAGGCCAAAAGAAAATAAGCCATCTATTTTACATGGATGACTGAAAGTTATATGCTAAGAATGATAATGAGCTGGAAGGTCTTCTGCAAACTGTAAAATGCTTCAGCGAAGACATTGGAATGAAATTTAATTTGAATAAATGTGATAAAGCTACAGTTTTACGTGGATCAATACAAGAAACATCGTCAATTAGCCTAGACCCTGCTGTAACAATAAAAGAATTGAAACCAGAAGAAGCTTATAAATACCTAGGTGTAAATGAGAGCGAAAACATTCACCATAAAAAAATGAAAGAAATAGTGCGTAAAGAGTACTATAGAAGGCTACGAATGATATTAAAAACTGAATTAAATTCACAGAATAGAGTTATGGCCATTAATAGCCTTGCAATCCCAGTTGTCCAATATAGCTTCAACATCTTAAACTGGACTCTAAACCACATCAGGCGAATGGATGCTAAAACAAGAAAGCTTCTTTCTAAGCATAGGATGCATCACCCAAAGGCTGATGTAGACCGTCTATACATACCCGGTAAAGAAGGTGGAAGGGGTCTTATTCAGCTGGAATTGTCATACAAGACAACAACTATTGGCTTACTAACATACATAGAAACAACAAAGGATTGGATGATACAATTAGTAAGGCAACATGAAGAAAGAAAGAAAAAATATTCAATAACAAAAGAAGGCAGTAAATACAAACAAGAATTACAGTTAGTAGATTCTGTAGAAAAGCAAAACAGTAGCCAAGAACCAACTATTGCAGCAAAAAATATGAAAATGAAAGCCAAAGATAAAGCTCTTGAAAAGATGAAACAGCGCTGGCAAGACAAACCTCTGCATGGCCAATATCCAGAACGTGCCAATAAATCCAATATTGACAAAGTTAATACTCATCGATGGTTACGTGCATCTGGATTAAAGTCTGAAACTGAAGGATTTATACTTGCAGCACAAGACCAAAGTCTTTTCACGAGAAACTTTCAGGCAAATATTATGCATAATAATATGGATCCAAAATGCAGGTTTTGTGATAAACACCAAGAAACAATAGACCACCTAATCTCAGGCTGTTCTGTGCTTGCCCCAAACGAATATAAAAATCGCCACGATAGAGTTGGGCAATATTTACATTGGGCAATGTGCAAACATTATGGAAAAACTGTAAACAAACACTGGTATGAACATCATCCAGCACCGGTTACAGAAATAGAAGATGTAACCATTCTATGGGATTACACCATCTACACAGACAGAAAAATTGAAGCAAACAGGCCAGACATTATTGTTAAAAACCAGAAGGAGAAAACTTGTCTATTAATTGATATGGCTTGTCCAGCGGATTGGAACATAGCAACCAAGGAATTTGAAAAACTGTCAAAATATAAAGACCTGGAAATTGAAATAGAAAAACTGTGGAAATTGAAAACAAGAGTTGTGCCAGTGATAGTAGGTGCACTTGGAATGATAAAAAATGGAACAAAACAACACATTGAAAGAATCCCTGGAAACCCCAGCTTAAGAGATATACAAAAAATTGTCTTATTAAGTACAGCCCACACACTAAGGAAAACGTTATCTATGTAATGCAGGGGATGATAGGGAAGATAGAAAAACATGAAATGGAGTCATAACAACACGCCACTACCTGCCTTAGGTCTCCCCGCAGACTTGGTTGGTAGTGAGACCAATGCAGAAATCGAAATATGATGAAAAATGACATAATAATAATAATAATAACAAAATAAAAATAAAAACTTGTCTAATAATTGATTATTTAAATTAATTAAATCTTCTATTTAACTGATTATTTAAATTAATTTAATTTAATTAATTATTTAAATTAAATTGTCTATTAATTGATTACTTAAATTAATTAAATTGTCTATTTAATTAAATAAAATAAAAAACTTGTCTATTAACTGATATGGCTTGTCCAGTGGATTGTAACATAGCAACCAAGGAATTCGAAAAACTGTCAAAATATAAAGACCTGGAAATTGAAATAGAAAAAATGTGGAAATTGAAAACAAGAGTCGTGCCAGTGATAATAGGTGCACTTGGAATGATAAAAAATGGAACAAAACAACACATTGAAAGATTCCCTGGAAACCCCAGCTTAAGAGATATACAAAAAATTGTTTTGTTAAGTACACCCCAGACACTAAGGAGAACTTTGTCTATGTAACGGGAGATAGAAAAAAACATTAAATGAAGCCATAACAACACGCCACGTCCTGCCTTAGGACTTCCCGCAGACTTGGTAGGTAGTGCGAACGTAGCAGAAATCGAAATATGATGAAAAATGACATAATAATAATAATAATAATAATAATAATAATAATAATGATAATTGGATTGCGCAAGAGATAGAACGAATGAAAAATAAACCAGAACAGACATGTTCTGGAATTACAGAAGATGATGTTAAATTTGCACTAAAAAAAGCACACAACTGGAAATTCACAGGGATAGATAAAATTCTTAACTTTTGGCTATATTATTTAAATACAGCACATAAAAAACTAGCCAAAGAACTCCAAGAAATGGTTGACGATCCCACTAAAATTCCTGTATGGATGACTAAAGGAATTACATTTCTTCTACCCAAGAATGGTGACACAAACAACCCGAAAAACTACAGACCAATTACATGTCTTCCGACAACATATAAACTATTAACATCTATTTTAACAAAACATACATATTTATTCTTAGAAAGAAATGACATGATACCGCTGGAACAAAAAGGGTGCAAACGTGGCTGTTATGGATGTAAAGACCAATTGCTAATTAACAAAATGATCCTGGAAAACTGCTACAGTACAAAGAAAAATCTTAGTACTGCCTGGATAGATTATCGAAAGGCATTCGATACTGTGCCACATTCCTGGATTTTAAAGACTTTAAATATATACAAGATATCGCCCGTCATCATCAATTTCATCAAACAGTGCATGTCTATATGGAAAACAACCCTTTCCCTCAATCATATAAATGGAACCTATAAGTCTGATGAAATAAACATCAAAAGAGGTATATTTCAAGGTGATTCTTTATCTCCCTTACTATTCTGCATATCATTAATAGCACTAACCAGTCAACTTAATAAGACAGAATGTGGTTATAAAATAGGCCAAAAGAAAATAAGCCATCTATTTTACATGGATGACTTAAAGTTATATGCTACGAATGATAATGAGCTGGAAGGTCTTCTGCAAACTGTAAAATGCTTCAGCGAAGACATTGGAATGAAATTTAATTTGAATAAATGTGCTAAAGCTACAGTTTTACGTGGATCAATACAAGAAACATCGTCAATTAGCCTAGACCCTGCTGTAACAATAAAAGAATTGAAACCAGAAGAAGCTTATAAATACCTAGGTGTAAATGAGAGCGAAAACATTCACCATAAAAAATGAAAGAAATAGTGCGTAAAGAGTACTATAGAAGGCTACGAATGATATTAAAAACTGAATTGAATTCACAGAACAGAGTTATGGCCATTAATAGCCTTGCATTCCCAGTTGTCCAATATAGCTATAACATCGTAAACTGGACTCTAAACGACATCAGGCGAATGGATGCTAAAACAAGAAAGCTTCTTTTTAAGCATAAGATGCATCATCCAAAGGCTGATGTAGACCGTCTATACATACCCCGTAAAGAAGGTGGAAGAGGTCTTATTCAGCTGGAATTGTCATACAAGACAACAACTATTGGCTTACTAACATACATAGAAACAACAAAGGATTGGATGATACAATTAGTAAGGCAACATGAAGAAAGAAAGAAAAAATATTCAATAATAAAAGAAGGCAGTAAATACAAACAAGATTTACAGTTAGTAGATTCTGTAGAAAAGCAAAACAGAAGCCAAGAACCAACTATTGCGGCAAAAAATATGAAAATGAAAGCCAAAGATAAAGCTCTTGAACAGATGAAACAGCGCTGGCAAGACAAACCTCTGCATGGCCAATATCCAGTACGTGCCAATAAATCCAATGTTGACAAAGTTAATACTCATCGATGGTTACGTGCATCTGGATTAAAGTCTGAAACTGAAGGCTTTATTCTTGCAGCACAAGACCAAAGTCTTTTCACTAGAAACTTTCAGGCAAATATTATGCATAATAATATGGATCCAAAATGCAGGTTTTGTGATAAGCACCAAGAAACAATAGACCACCTAATCTCAGGCTGTTCTGTGCTTACCCCAAATGAATATAAAAATCGCCACGATAGAGTTGGGCAATATTTACATTGGGCAATGTGCAAACATTATGGAAAAGCTGTAAACAAACACTGGCATGAACATCACCCAGCACCGGTTACAGAAATAGAAGATGTAACCATTCTATGGGATTACACCATCTACACAGACAGAAAAATTGAAGCAAACAGGCCAGACATTGTTGTTAAATACCAGAAGGAGAAAACTTGTCTATTAATTGATATGGCTTGTCCAGCGGATTGTAACATAGCAATCAAGGAATTTGAAAAACTGTCAAAATATAAAGACCTGGAAATTGAAATAGAAAAAATGTGGAAATTGAAAACAAGAGTTGTGCCAGTGATAGTAGGTGCACTTGGAATGATAAAAAATGGAACAAAACAACGCATTGAAAGAATCCCTGGAAACCCCAGTCTTATTAAGTACAGCCCATACACTAAGGAAAGCTTTATCTATGTAATGCTGGGGATGATAGGGAAGATAGAAAAACATGAAATGGAGCCATAACAACACGCCACTACCTGCCTTAGGTCTCCCCGCAGACTTGGTTGGTAGTGAGACCAAAGCAGAAATCGAAATATGATGAGAAATGACATAATAATAATAAAATATTGCAATGGAGGAATGAGAACAGCTCCCAAAATTCCAACCAACAAAGCATAACCTCCGAACTATTAAGCTCTACAATGCAGCACTCAAATTAATTTTGGATGAAGAAAACACTCATACAAATCTCAATGAAGAAATATATGCATCAGCAATAGCAAAGAAGTAGATTGGATTGCACAAGAGATAGAACGAATAAAAAATAAACCAGAACAGACATGGGCTGGAATTACAGAAGAGGATGATAAATTTGCACTAAAAAAGCAAACAATTGGAAATTCCCAGGTATAGATAAAATTCTTAACTTTTGTCTATATTATTTAAATACAGCACATAAAAAACTAGCCAAAGAACTTCAAGAAATGGTTGACTAGAATCCCTGCATGGATGACCAAAGGGATTACTTTTCTTCTACCCAAGAATGGTGACACAAACAACCCGAAAAACTACAGACCAATTACATGCCTTCCAACAACATATAAACTATTAATATCTATTTTAACAAAACATACATATTTATTCTTAGAAAGAAATGACATGATACCGCTGGAACAAAAAGGGTGCAAACGTGGCTGTTATGGATGTAAAGACCAATTGCTTAATTAACAAAATGATCCTGGAAAACTGCTACAGTACAAAGAAAAATCTTAGTACTGCCTGGATAGATTATCGAAAGGCATTCGATACTGTGCCACATTCCTGGATTTTAAAGACTTTAAATATATACAAGATATCGCCCGTCATCATCAATTTCATCAAACAGTGCATGTCTATATGGAAAACAACCCTTTACCGCAATCGTATGAATGGAACCTATAAGTCTGATGAAATAAACATCAAAAGAGTTATATTTCAAGGTAATTCTTTGTCTCAATTACTATTCTGCATTTCATTAATAGCACTAACCAGTCAACTTAATAAGACAGAATGTGTTTATAAAATAGGCCAAAAGAAAATAAGCCATCTATTTTACATGGATGACTGAAAGTTATATGCTAAGAATGATAATGAGCTGGAAGTTCTTCTGCAAACTATAAAATACTTTTTTTTTTTTTTTATAAGCGTTTCACCCCGAGCAAGGCATGTCACTGCCACTACTGTGCAGGGGGCTACGTAGAGTGGAGAAAGGCTGATTAAATATAGGAAATAACAGAGGGTGGGTGATAGGCGGGTGAGGATATCGAGAATGAGGGTTGGGTAGATGAGAGTGTTGTGAGAATAGTTGGGAGTTAGTGTGATAGGAGGTGTCTATTAACCCTACATTTAAACACCTGGAGATTGTAACTGTCGGGAAAGCAGACTTGTGGAAGGGAGTTCCACAGGCGGGAAGCGCGTTCAGCGAAGACATTGGAATGAATTTCAATTTGAATAAATGTGCTAAAGCTACAGTTTTACGTGGATCAATACAAGAAACATTGTCAATTAGCTTAGACCCTGCTGTAACAATAAAAGAATTGAAACCAGAAGAAACTTATAAATACCTAGGTGTAAATGAGAGTGAAAACATTCACCATAAAAAATGAAAGAAATAGTGCGTAAAGAGTACTATAGAAGGCTACGAATGATATTAAAAACTGAATTGAATTCTCAGAACAGAGTTATGGCCATTAATAGCCTTGCAATCTCAGTTGTCCAATATAGTTTCAACATCTTAAACTGGACTCTAAACCACATCAGGCGAATGGATTCTAAAACAAGAAAGCTTCATTCTAAGCATAAGATGCATCATCCAAAGGCTGATGTAGACCGTCTATACATACCCCGTAAAGAAGGTGGAAGAGGTCTTACTCAGCTGGAATTTTCATACAAGACAACAGCTATTGGCCTACTCCCATATATAGAAAAAACAAAGAACTGGATGATAGAATTAGTCAAACAACATGAAAACAGAAAGAAAAAACATTCAATAATAAAAAGAAGGCAGTAGATACAAACAGGATTTACATTTAGTAGATTCTGTAGAGAAGCTAAACAGAAGCCAAGAACCAACTATTTCGGCAAAAAATAGGAAAAAGAAACCCAAGAATAAAGCTCTTGAACAGATGAAACAACGCTGGCAAGAAAAACCTCTGCATGGCCGATATTCCGAACTTGCTAATAAATCCAATATTGGTAAAGTTAATACTTATCGATGGTTACGTGCATTTGGACTAAAGTCTGAAATTGAAGGCTTTATTCTTGTAGGGCAAGACCAATGTCTTTTCACTAGGAACCTTCAGGCAAATATTATACATAATAATGCAGGATCAGTGATAAATACCAAGAAACAATAGACTATGTAATCTCAGGAAGTTCTGTATTTGCACGAAATGAATATAAAAATCGTCACGATAGAGTGGGGAATATTTACACTGGACAATGTGCAGACATTATGGAAAATATGTAAACAAACACTGATATGAACATTACCCCGCGCCGGTTACAGAAATAGAAGATGTCACCATTCGATGGGAGTACACCATCTACACAGACAGAAAAATTGAAGCAAATAGGCCAGACATTATTGTTAAAAACCAAAAAGAAAAATCTTGCTTATTAATTGATATGGCTAGTCCAGCGGATTGTAACATAGCAACCAAGAAATTAAAAAACTGTCAAAATATAAAGACCTGGAACTTGAAATAGAAAAACTGTGGAAATTGTAAACAAGAGTTGTGCCAGTGATAGTAGGTGCACTTGGAATAATAAAAAATGAAACGAACCAACACATTGAAAGAATCCCTGGAAATCCCAGCTTAAGCGATATACAAAAGGAAGTCTTGTTAAGTACAACCCACATACTCAGGAGAACTTTGTGTAACGCAAGCGATGTTAGGAGAGATAGAAAAAACATGAAATGGAGCCGTAAGAACACACCACGACCTGCCTTAGGTCTTCCCGCAGACTTGGTAGGTAGTGCGACCATAGCAGAAATCGAATTATGATGAAAAATGACATAATAATAATGTTTGTAATAACGAGGGTATTTTCGGTACTTTACTTTTCAAAAATATTTTCCAGTTTCTGTGTCTCAATGAGATGTTTGGTCTTGGGTATGACCGTAAACTGCATCCGGCAGCAACGCCTCTGTTTGGGAGGTTGTGAGAAGCATGAAACCACCTCTTAATTGTTGTTGTTCCCAGGTCTACCCTGATCCGGAGTGCTAGCACCCGTTAGGGTCCCAGCTATGGGCAAATAGTCAACCCCTAAACTAGGGTCAAAACACTATGCAAGTATAAAAATAGACATTTTTGAAGAAAAAACTTTACCAACAATACAGTTCTGGAAAACAGTTATTGCTATAATACATTTTTGAAGGAAAAAAAAATTACTAGTAATACATTTTTGAATACAAAACTAGAAGACATCTTCAGTTTCTAAAATAAAATCATTAAAATCTGATTAAATCAACCTTCTTACTATCATAGAACATTAAAAAAAACCTAAAACCCCATTTTTTTGGCATTAAATAATCCACAGAGGTTGATATGCCGTTAAACAAAACTCAAACCCAAACTGACTAAATCAACCTTCTCACAATAACCGAACAGTAAAAATAAACTATTAAAACCCTACCTTTTTGCATTAAATAACCCAAAGAGGTTGATATACCGTAAAACAAAACTCAAACTCAAACTCCATGAGATTTTATTTCCTCAAATTCATTTCAAACTGTTTTTATTTGCTTCCATATTTCTTTAAATGATTTCGCAACCCCCAGACGCATCCATTATCCTAATTTAGATCGCTTCCTGTTTGAACCAGTGACTTATGGGATATTATTTGCGTCAACGACTTGATGAGAAATCGTATCTGATTAGTTGGACCAAAAGAATGAAAGTCAGTCATTGTAATCTTAGACCATGGCCTTTTGAAAGTGAATATTCTAACTGCGCATATCTGAATGAATTTTGATTGACCTTTGTGATTGTGTCGCTGAACAAGTTGACATTTTCACGCATGGGTGAGAAATTGATATCAAACCACGATGACCAGTTACTTGTAGTTTTAAAACATACAATTTTTCCAAAGCCGGAAGTAAGAAAAACACTTCGCCGCAGGAGTTGGGAGATATGTGTAAAATGTCATTCAGTCCAGTATTGATAAATTGATTGAATAAAGAAGCTGCTTATGTAAGATATGTTAACTGGACTTCTTCTTCTTCTTCTTCTTCTTCTTAATCTTTGTGCCTTTTCCCATCAGAACTTGGACGATTATGGCTCTCCACAAGTTCCGATTATTTGTTTTGAGCGATATTTGGTTCCTTACTATCTATTCCTCTTGTTTTGTCATTCATTTTCACATCATTGTTTTTCGTGGTCTTTTTAAATAATTTTATCCCAAGCAAGACAATAACGCCATTAAGATGCAGGGTGAAAGAATAAAAAATAAAAAAAAATAACACTTGAAAATAAAGAAGAAGAAACAAAACAGAAAATAACGATAAATATTACATTTATGTTGTAGAGCAGGAGATTATCCCGCAGTAGGTTGTCATTGCTTTCTGCGGTAGACTGGCTGCCAACCAAGGCTGTAGAACCCAATCTGCCCTGTTATTTGCCTCATAGCTGGAGAGGGAAGAGAGGTATTATATGATTAAGTAGTAATTAGTGAGGGATCACGTTATTACTTCATAACAATAGAAAACCGACCCCCAACTTTATGAATAGTAGAAGCTTTAACTGTTTCCAACTATTATGTCAGTCAGATAAGTGTCATACGTGATACACGCTTTGGGCAATCATGCCTCGAAAAAGGCATGACTGACTGGGCAGAAGATTATCCCGCAGTAGGTTGCCATTGCTTTCTGCAATAGACTGGTTGCCAACCAAGGCTATAGAGCCCAATCTGTCCTGTTATTTGACTCATAGCTAGAGGGGAGAGAGATGTATTATATTACTAAGTAATAATTAGTAGGGGATCACTTTCTTACTACATAACAATAGAAAACCGATCCCTCACTTTATAACTAGTAGAAGCTTTATATGTCTCCAACTAATATGCTCAGTCAGACAGTTAAGTGCCGTACGTGATACACGCTTTCGAGACACGACTGACTGGGCAGAAGATTATCCCGCAGTAGGTTGCCATTATTTCCTGCTGTAGACTGGTTGCCGACCAAAGCTACAGAACCCAATCTGTCCTGTTGTTTGACGCATAGCTTGAGGAAGAAGACATGTATTATATTATTAAGTAGTAATTAGTGATGGATTAGTTTATTACTTCATAACAATAGAAAACCGACACCCGACTTTATGCCCAGTAGAAGCTTCAATTGTTTCCAAATATTATTCTCAGTCTGTCAGTTAACTACCATACGTGAAAAACGTTTAAACGATCATATCTCGAAAGAGACATGACTGACTGGGCAGAAGATTGTCCCGCAGTAGGTTGCCAATATTTTCTGCGGTAGACTGGTTGCCGACCAAGGCTATAGAACCCAATCTGTCCTGTTTTATCGCTAGAGGGGGAAGGGATGTATTATATTATTAAGTAGTACTTAGTGGGGGATCAGTTTATTACTTCATAACAATAGGAAACATATCCCTCACTTTATGCCAAGTAGAAGCTTTAACCGTTTCCAACTACTATGCTCAGTCAGTCAGTTAAGTGTTATACGTGATACACGCTTTGGGCGATCATGTCTCGAAAGATGCATGATGAGTGGGCCTAAAATTATTCCGCAGTAGGTTGTCATGAATTTCTGCGGTAGACTGTTGGCCATCCAAGGCTATAGAACTCAATCACTCCTGTTATTTGACTCATAACTGTAGGGAAGAGACGGATTAATACCTTTCCCAACGGTATTTGCTCGTAAGTGAATGCAATGAATTCAATTGGAATTCGAACTCGGCTACCCGATTTCTGGATCTTAGCTGATAGCCATCGCACCGCAACGCGAATCCAATTTAGTATTGTGCTTAATTTCGTAAAATGTAGGTAACGAATAGAAAAAGAATATTTGCTATGAAAATATTTATAGAAAATACTGAGGAAAGCTACATTACGGCGGTAGAAAAATGACTCAAACCGAGAAGCTATGTCGGGACACAAAATATTGCAGATTCTTCTTTGTATTTTATCAATAATTTTTAGATCAGATACAAGAGAACAAGATCAGATGCAACAGTAGTATTCATATCATTTTAGGCTTTCTAGAGGATTATCACTTACTAGCAGTATAACCCGGCGTTGCTCAAGTGCAATGAAAGCTTTAAAACTAATCCATGGTCCTGGAGCTCAGACTCTTTGGACGTTGGCACGGAAGACTAAAAAGCAATAGTTGTTACCAGTTAAAGCGAAACCGTAGACTGAAAGAAAAATGAATGGATGTAAGTCAAATATTGATTTCCTAGTATCGATATCAAATAATTTTTTTAGTCGTAAACTGAATTTTGAAGGCTAAATAAGTCCTTTGAGTAAATGGTATCATGGCGGAGACTAAGAACTACAATTATACCTACTTAGAGCCAAACCTGAAGCAAAAACTAAAATAAAAGGGCTGAAAAAATACAGACATACAGGCAGATAAACAGACACACACACAAACATCTTGCCTTTTATATATATATATATTATCGATTTTCTGCACTATTGTAAGAACTGCAACCTTAAAACTTCTGAATATCGTTTCTTATGTCTTTGTCTATGAGTGTTTCCAATTTGATTAAAATCGGACCACTCCTTCTATAACCCAATTTTTTCGATTATCGATTTCGATATTTATTGGGGGTACCTCGACACAAAACGTAGCTAAGAACACTCGCAGACGCTTATAGTAAAACTGTGTAAGTTTTCAAGAAAATCGGTTCAGCTGTTTCGGAGTCTATAGGTAACGGACACACACACACAGACACACACACAAACACACACAAAGTTCCATTTATAAATAAGTTTAGATATGGCAATCTGCTCAATATCTTTTTATTTATTTCATTCTTTTCATATCTATCTATCTATCTATCTATCTATCTATCTATCTATTATTCAGTTATATCGCATTCTGTTTAATATCTTTCTATTTCATTCTTTTTATATCTATCTATCTATCTATCTATCTATCTATCTATCTTCATTTATTTATATCGCATTCTGTTTAATATCTTTCTATCTATTTCATTCTTTTCATATCTATCTATCTATCTATCTATCTATCTATCTATCTATCTATCTATCTATCTATCTTCATTTATATCGCATTCTGTTTAATATCTTTCTATTTCATTCTTTTCATATCTATCTATCTATCTATCTATCTATCTATCTATCTATCTATCTATATTCATTTATATCGCATTCTGTTTAATATCTTTCTCTTTATTTCATTCTTTTTCTATCTATCTATCTATCTATCTATCTATCTATCTATCTATCTATCTATGTCTTTTCATTATCTATCTATCTATCTATCCATCTATCTATCTATCTATCTATCTATCTATGTCTTTTCATTATCTATCTATCTATCTATCTATCTATCTATCTATCTCAGTCTGTTCATTTTCTGTACATCTTTCAATTTCTCTCTATTTCTCTGTTCGCTTAACCCTCTCTATATATCTATTTCTTTATTCATGGCTCGCAATTCCATAAATGTCGCTGGAATTCATAGAGGATTTGTAGATAATTGATGTTCGATGTTCGAGCACGTCGCCCCGTTTACTGACAGAGGCAACAGCACCTAATAAAACATGCTTAATCAGTGTCAGTAATTTCGAGCTGGGAATTTCAGGAAAGACTAGAGAACGTCATGCTACATGCGATACTGCACCAACTCCATAACACAATTGAAGCTTTTAATTCCACTTCACGTACATATCTACGTTATAAAAGTCTTGACAGAAAAGACCAATATCCCATACATATGTATTTATGTGCGTTGTAGTACAGTGGATATCGGCTCGGAACGAGAAACCGGGGAGCCGAGTTCGAATTCCTGTTGAATCCATTGTATTCACGTACGCGCAAATACCCTTGGGAATGGTATTAGTCTGT
The DNA here is from genome assembly GCA_037127315.1 of Ascarosepion bandense. NCBI lineage: Eukaryota > Metazoa > Mollusca > Cephalopoda > Sepiida > Sepiidae > Ascarosepion > Ascarosepion bandense. Next base: position 2,956,418 of record JBBBDQ010000532.1, on the reverse strand, counting down.
CTCTTACTTCCAGTTATGGGTTAAATAGCAGGACAGATTGGGTTCTATAGCCTTGGCTGGCAACCAGTCTACCGCAGAAAGCAATGGCAACCTACTGCGGAATAATTTTCTACCCAGTCAGCCATGTCTCTTTCGAGACATGATCGCCCAAGCGTGTATCACGTATGGCACTTAACTGACTGACTGAATATAATAGCTGGAAACATGATTAAGGCTTCTACTGGGCATAAAGTGGGGGATCGATTTCCTATTGTTTTGAAGTAATAAACTGTTCCCCCACTAATTACTACATACTAATATAGTACATCACTTCCCCCATCTAGTTATGAATCAAATAATAGGACAGATTATGTTCTATAGCCTTAGTCGTCAACCAATCTACCGCAGAAAGCAATGGCAACCTACTGCGGGATAATATTCTGCCCAGTCAGTCATGTCTCTTTCGAGACATGATCGCCCAAGCGTGTATCACGTATGGCACTTAACTGACTTAACTGACGGATAGTAGGACAGCACGACTGTAAGTGTTTATTGAATAGGACTAAGAGGATTGCTTTGCGCCAGTTTTTTAAATTGAATTAAGTAACATACTTTAAAATCAAGATTCAATTTTTTTTTCATTTGTTTTTTGGAGCCGTCGAATACTGACCATTGATATTCTTCTTCTCCTTTCTTTTATGTACCTTGTCCCTTCAGGACGTAGGCGATCATGGCCTTCCTCGTCTCTCTATCCCTGGTGGCTCTGTTCACGCTTTCTCCTGTAACGTTTCTCAGCCCCCGTTCTGTCATCCTCCTGCCCAGGCCTTTTAAATATGTTATCCGCTGCTTTCTTCTGTCTCTTTTTCCCTCTATCTGGCCCTGTTAGTATCAGGTTCTCCAAGCTCTCCTTCCTCATTGCATGTCCCAGGAACTTTAGTTGTCTCTTCCTGATGCTCAGTATTAATTTCCTTTTTGTTTCCATCATTCCCAAAACCTCGTCATTGCTCACATGCTCGGTCCACGATATCCGCACCATTGATATTACTGGGTTGTAAATACTATCTGAAAAAAGGAGTAGTTTGACACAAGGCTGAGGGGAGGGATGTGTAAAAAATAGTATGGCCAGAAATTTGTGAACGGCTACGTAATTGGTAAATTAATGTTAGAAATTCTCTAATTAAACCTTGAACGGCGTGAAAAGCATTGTCACTATACAGATAACAAAAAACTTTTTGATATCATCATAAGAATGTAAGTGCTGCTCAGTTAGACCATGTGCCATTGATCGGATCAAGTGATAATCAGATGGGGAAGTACCTGGTGAACGCGGCGGGTGAGGTAGGATTTCCCATTTAAGCGTTTCCAAGTAGGTTTTCACCCGTTTTGCAACATGCGACATAGCATTGTCATGTTGCAAAGTAGCATAGTCATGTCTTAGTCGTTTTTTTTCCTTCAGTTCTCGATTCAAACTCATCAGTTGTAATCGATAGCGATCTGCCGTGATGGTTTCGGTCGGTTTGAGCAGTTCATAATAAACTACACCCAGATAAACCCAACAAATGCAGAGAAGAAGCTTTGAACGAATGATATTCAGCTTTGCTACCGATGTTGATGCTTACCCAACGAGCTTCTGTGCTTAGGGTTATTGTAGTGTATCCACTTTTCATCGCCGGTCAAGATACGATGCGAAAATTCTCTTCCTTTTTTGCCATTGAAGCCGCTGTTCACACGTGACAAAACGCCGTTCAACATTCTCCTCTTCAACTCGTCCGTCACCCAATATCCTTGCTTTTGAATCATTCCTAATGCTTTCAAACGTTTCGAAACTGTTATGTGATCAGCTTCTAATGATTCTGCAAGTTCAGCTTGCGCCTGACATGGGCCTCCATGAAGTTATTCCTCCGATTCTGCCTCTTCAATGTTTTTCGGTGTGTCAGAGCGTTTTTTATCTTCAACATCAAAATCATTATTTCTGAAGCGTCTCAACCAGTCAAGGCTTGTTATTTCCGACAGAGCAAGATCGTCGTAAGTTTCAACAAGATTTCTAAGTACTTCAACTGTAGATTTCTTTTGAATAATTCAGTAAAATTCCCCGTAAATACATTTTCTTTGTCAGGAAATCCGACATGTTTAACGCTATGAAAAACAAGGTTGTTTACACTTCAGTGAAATGGGATACACTGAATTTCAAGCTTGCTTAAAGAACTTCCTCATAGATGCCTTACCATCTGAAATTACACGCACGCAGTTCTGGAAGCACCATTTTTTGGAAAACAGTGAGAACTTATTCAAGATCCTAATATATTAATGTATATTTGGTAAGCAATTTTTCTTTTAAACATATTTTCTTATATATGGCGGAGAAGGAAAAATTTATTTACTTTTATTTTATTTAGTCTTTCCATTAAACAGTATTATATATTAACTAGCAGTATAACCCGACGTTGCTCGGGTGTAATGAAAGATTTCAGTAGCTGTTTTGCCTTGTTTGGGGTGAAATGATTAAAAAATCTGAAGTGTAATTAGGAATGGTCATAGAACTGAGCTATTAAGAATATATAAATAAATATACATACTATAACTCACCGATAGCAGTACTTAGAATTTTATGCAGAACGCAATCATGTTATAGACTAATCGTTAAGTAGTTTAAAATAAATACTTGTTGACGCTGTTATATATTACTAGCAGTCTAGCCCGGCGTTGCTCAGGTGTAATGAAAGCTTTAAAACTAATCCATGGTCCTGGAGCTCAGACTTAGACTAAAGAATATTTGAAATAATAAAATAATTACGACAATTTACCAATCGCACCTAATAAAAATATAGATTGAAAGAAAAATAAATGGATATAAGTCAAATTTTGATTTCATGGTATCGATAAATTTTCTGCACTATTAGATAAACAGACGCACACACAAACATCTTGCCTTTTATATATATATATTCTGGATTTTCTGCACTATTGTAAGAACTGCAACCTTGAAACTTCGGAATATCGTTTCTCATGTCTTTGTCTATGAGTGTATCAAGTTTGATTAAAATCGAACCACTCCTTCTATAACCCGATTCCTTCGATAATTGATTTTCGATATTTATCGGTGGTACCTCAACACAAAGCCTAGCTAAGAACACTCGCAGACGCTTATAGTACAACTGTGTAAATTTTCAAGAAAATCGGTTTAGCCGTTTCGGAGTCTATAGGTAACGGACACACACACACACACATACACATAGACAGACAAAGTTTCCTTTATAAATAAGTTTAGATTAGATTTAGATATCTACTGGCCTTAAATAAAATTAATTTAATTAAAAACAAAATATCTACGTAAATACGAGTATCGATAAAAAATAATGTTCAAACAATTCATTTCAAGTTGTCGGTTGTTTATAACCAAGTTTCGTTAAATTTCGTCAATTTCCGTAACATGTTTACATTTGTTGACATTACGATACGTTTCAGAGCAGATATGGTTGTTTGCGATGAATCGAAAATTGTGTTATATAGGCTTGATTAAAACCTCATTTAGACTGGAGGCTATTCGTGGTCGAGAGGTCTAAGATGTTGCCAGATCAAATGGTAGCTTCTCCTATGTAGATAGGGGTTGCAGGTTCGAATCCTGCCGAATAGCGCACATTTTCGTAATAACAATTTATAGTAAATAAACAAAATATCTACTTAAATACGAGTATCGATAAAAAATAATGTTCAAACAATATATATATATATAACATTTACTCTATTATTAAAAACCTATTAATTTCCCCGATGAGAGTCTATACTGGGGATTTCCCAGGGGACAAAATCATAGTGAATTAAAACGTTGGTACGGCAATTTATTGTCACTATAATTGTGAGTTCGTGTCTTACATATTTAGACTATATTGAAACAGCGTAAGGAGACATTGAAATCGTAAAAAGAGTCTTTCTGTTGCCTTTAAAATTACATTTTATTCCAATCCCGATTACAATTATTCTCGTCTAGTTGATGAGTTCTTCTAGGATCTGAAACTTGATGGTAGAGGGCGCTGTGTTCGTTGCTTTCACTTAATGTAATGTCGAATCAATAATATTCAAAGAGAATGGCGGCCAGTACCACAATGTGGATAGAACGAAATCAAAACTAAACCCTAATTGTGACCAGTTCCCAAGTAGGCATCTAAATAGCCGACGGCACCATTTCTTCCAGTCGCAATAGAAAATCTGCCAAGGCTAACAACATAAACGTGGGTGATGCTCCCGAATCAGTGTTTAACTGGAGTAGGAAATGGCTTGTAAATCTTAATGTCCCCAATACAAAACTGCTATGCTTTAATCACCATAGACAAACTTACCTGTACGCCATCAGCATGGCTGTTGTTAGTCTCATGGAGAGCAATACAATGCGCCTCCTTGGCCTCGCTCTCTCAACCAACCAAAAGTGGAACAACAACATCTACAGCTGGTAGGAAGTTTAGGTCACTGTGTCAGGCCAGAAATTTTTTGCTCGTCACAATCCATCTTGCACATTTACAAATCTACCATTCGTCCGTGCATTTAATATTGATGCCATATCAGGTTGGATGCCGTACTATTCATCTGGAGTTTCTTGAGAAAATCCAAAGAATCTGCAATGTCTTTGATCCTGACTTGGCATCTGGATTTCAGTCACTTTCTCACCGACGTGCCGTGGCGTACCTCTGTCTATTTTACAAATATTTTAATTGTAACTGTTCTGAAAAACTTTTTATTTTTATTCCTGGTGTCCCGACCATATGAATTTAAGAGCGCTACTAGGTTGGCAAATAGGTCCCACCATTTTACTGTCGAAATAGTTAAATGTAACTGCCACTTCTACTCCAACAGGTTCTTTTCTCGAAATTCCCGGCTATGGAAATTCTTTGTTTATTTGCTTCCCTGATAGCTACAATTTCCATAAATTTAAATGCAACGTCCATTGCAACATTATATCTTGAATATTATTCATTTTTTATCTTTTTTTCAATGCCCTCTGTACCCAGTCTTTTTCTCACTCTAACCCACTGCACCTGAGTAGCTGTTTTGCCTGGTTTGGGGTGAAATGATTAAAATAATCTGTAGTGTAATTAGGAATGGTTTGCGCCTATCTCTTCAAGTCTTAGGCATAGGTAATAATATAATACATCTCTTCCCCTTCCAGTTATGGGTTAAATAACAGGACAGATTGGGTTCTATAGCCTTGGTCGGCAACCAGTCTACCAATCTTGCTTGGGGTGGAATGATTAAAAAAAAACTTTAGTGTAATTAAGAATGGTATGCGCCTCTCTCTTCAAGTCTTAGCCATACGTAATAATACATCTCTTCCCCCTCCAGCCATGGTTGTATTTGACTACCGGGCACACCGGACACGGGTCCGGGCTGATCCGTGCAATCATAGTGAAAATCCGGGCAAGAAAAATGTCTTCGTCAGAAATCAAACTAAACAATTCACGAAGAAAAAAGAATGAAAGAAAGAAAGGAAGAAAGAAAGAGAGAGAGAAAGAAAGAAAGTAAGAAAGAAAGAAAGAAAAACGAAGAAAACATCCAAATGAACGCAGTAAAAAACTGTTTATTTATTAATTTTGGGACAAAAGACTGGTTATACTCAGAAAGTCCGAACCCGATTTCCTGCTTTCGTTCACGTTCTGTGCCTAATTTCCATTGGAATAGCCGAAAAAATCCGCAAAGATCATAGTTTCTGGAAATGGATGGCAGTAATGACGTCATCATATTGTCAACTAATTAATCCGGGCAATTCTCTCTGTACCCGGTGTTTTTTTAGCATCAGCTACGGCCCTGCCTCCAGCTATGAGTCAAATATCAGGGTAGATTGATTTATTTTCCTAGCTTCTAAGAGAGATTTCTCTGAATTTAAAACTCCGGAGAAATCCACGAAAAATAACTTTATTATTTTTACCTAGATATTATGGGAACTCACTGATATTAATTAGAAAAAGGATGCTTTGGAGAGCCATGATCGTATACGTAATAAAGGCAAATACCATACATATCTTAAAAGTTTATCCATACTCAGTTAAGTGCCATACGTGATACACGCTTTAGGCGATCATGTTTCGAAAATGACATGACTGACTGGGCAGAAGATTATCCTGCAGTACGTTGCCATTGCTCTCTGCGGTAGACTGGTTGGCGAACAAGGGTATAGAACCCAATCTGTCCCGTTATTTAACCCATAACTGGAAGGGGAAGAGATGTATTATATTATTAAGTGGTAATAAGGGGGATTAGTTTATTACTTTATAACAATATAAAACCGATCCCCCACTTTATGCCCAGTAGAAGCCTTAATCATGTTTTCAACTATTATATTCAGTCAGTCAGTTAAGTGCCATACATGATACACGCTTTGGGCGATCATGTCTCGAAAGAGATATGACTGACTGGGCAGAAGACTATCCTGCAGTAGGTTGCCATTAATTTATGCGATAGACTGGTTGCCAGCCAAGGCTATAGAACCCAATCTGTCCTATTATTTAACACATAACTGGAGGGAAGAAACGGATTAATACCTTTCCCAAAGGTATTTTTGCGTAAGTGAATGCAAAGAATTCAACTGGAATTCGAACTCAGATCCCCGATTTGTCGTTTCGAGTTGATATCCACTGCACCACAACGCACATCCTTCTCCATACTAATGCCCCCATTTTATTCTCTCTCAATACATTTGTTTGAAAATAAAAAAAACACGGAAAAAATATTTAATATTTTCTTGGTATTCGGAATATTATAAAGATGACTTGGGGTAATGTATGTATTTTTTTATCAAATAATTTTTCTCTAAGTCGTGACCTTTAATAGAAACGAGTTTGCCGATCGTGTAGTGTTGGTCGGCGTGTTGGTCTTGAACGTTGCAAAAAGTCAAAGTTCATGCTGTCCTTTAAAATCATCAAATATAGGAAAAAAAAGAGTGACAAATACGTTATAAATATTTTTTTCTGGAATAAGGCTCAATGTATGAGCAACCAAGCAATGGCTGTGAAGGTTAACAAACTAATTATTTTGAAAAAAATAATTTTTAATTTTGAGATTAGGATTTGTCACTATACATTAATTTATTCCGAATGATATTTTCCATTTTAATTATTATAAATGTTATAGATACAGTGTTTCAACCAAATACCTAATGGCCATTATCAATTTTCCATTGTTTTGTCATATATGAGATACTGGCAGTATAGCCCGGCGTTGCTCGGGTGTAATGAAAGCTTTAAAACTAATCCATGGTCCTGGAGCTCAGACTCAGCCTAAAGAATGTTTGTGTGAAGTTTGGTAAAAATCGGATAAAAATTGTGGATTTGTATAAAGGACATACAGACAGATAAACAGATACACACCTTGCCTTTTATATATATATATTATCGATTTTCTGCACTATTGTAAGAACTGCAGTGTTGAAACTTCTGAATATCGTTTCTTTTGTGTTTTTCTATGAGTGTATCAAATTTGATTAAAATCGGACCACTTCTTCTATAACCCGACTTTTTCGATTATCGATTTTCCATATTTATCGGGGGTACCTCGATACAAAACCTAGCTAAGAACACTCGCAGACGCTTATAGTACAACTGTGTAAATTTTCAAGAAAATCGGTTCAGCCGTTTCGGAGTCTATAGGTAACAGACACACATAAATACACACACACACAAAAATTTCCATTTATAAATAAGTTTATTTTTGTTGATTATTTTGATATTTTGGTCCATGTGATGCCAGTTCATTTTGTTCCTATATCATTGTTTCACTCCCTGGTCCAAGTAGATGCCATCGACTCGATGATCGTAACTCATGATTAGACAACTATATCGATACGCTAACGGCATGAATAACATCCGTTGTGTATTCTTGGAGAATTATATATTGAGTGTCCGTTTTAATATTTGACTATCAAGGGAAGTTGGTCCGCCTTTTGATAAATTTGTATTTTATCTTTGAGATGTGGAATTGGCAGTATATATTTTCGGTCTATTGTTTTTTGTATTTATTATTATAGATGTTCTTATAACCACAACGTTTCGACCGTGTTCACTCGGGCCATCGTCAAATCACCATTGTTTAAAAGGGGCATTTATTGCTGAATGTGGCATTTTGTTCATGTGGTGCCAGTCATTGTTCGTTAAAGAACAATCAATAAATGGCAAAGAAGACAAAAATAAAATAAAAATAAAGTTGCATAATAAAGTCATTTTCGATCTGACCTGCCGTACGCAATCGACACCTGATGGTTGAAAAAAAGTTTCTTTTAATCATTTCATCCCAAGCAAAACAAGTTCGCCCCGGTTGCTCAGGGGTTACAGTGAAAGAAATAAACAAGGTACAAGTAATGTTGAAGGAAGGATAAGAAGTTTCACAGACGGAAAGTGCGAGAAAAGAAACTGTTATAGTAGAAGAGAAGGGTTATATTTAACTCTTTCAACAGTAAAAGGGTGAGATGTAGAAGCCAATCTATAAACCCTTTCTCAAAGACTAAGCGCAACATCCGTCTCACTGTTCTATCGCTATTTCTATGATGAGTTTTCAGACGAACGACACTCCTGTTCATAGTGACCTAAATTTCTAACATTTAATGCAGCTATAGATTCGATGTAATCGCTTCACTTCAGGTCGGTTGAGAGAGGCCCAGTGTTTTGCTCTCCAGGAGACTAGCATCATCCATTTTGATGGCAAGCAGGAAAGTTTCTCTGGTGGTTAAAGACGAGCAGTTTCGTTTTGGAGGCATAATGCCGCTATTTCCATGGTGAGTTTTTCAGACGAACTACACTCCTGTTCATATGAACTACACTTTCTAACCTGACACAATGACCCATATTCCTAACATTAAATGCAGGCGACTAGCATCATCAGTAAATTTTCGTTTTAGGGCCCGAAGGCTTTTCACTCTTCAAATTTTTTCAAAATTTGCTTAATTCCGTGCAAATGTATATGCTGAGCTCAAATCAACAATTATTTATCAAAGAAACCTACGTTTATTGATCTGAACGACCAGAAAAATATCAAACTAGATCTCGTTCATTTTGTCTCCCGTATCTCTAACGCAGTCATGTAATTAACTGCTGAATGACTTTCGGCATAGGTAACAAATTCCGGCCTATTTTCGGCCTATTTACTTCCTTTACTGAAATTTCCGCTTATTTACTTTCTGCAATGAAAGTAATACACGATCCTTTTTTTACGCGTATTACTTTCATTACAGGAAGTAAATAGGCGGAAATTTCAGTAAAGGAAGTAAACAGGCCGAAATTTTTTGCCTACGCCGAAAGTCATTCAGCAGTTAATTACATGATTGCGTTAGAGTTACGGGAGACAAAAAGTGCGAGATGAAGTTCGATTTTTTTCTGGTTGTTATGATCAATAAAGGTAAATTTCTTCAATAACTAATTGTTGATTTGAGTTCAGCATATACATTTGCACGGAAGAAATAATGCTATTTTAGAAATATTTGAAGGGAGAAAAGCCTTCTGGCCCTAAAACGAAAATTTATCGCATCATCCATTTTGATAGCTAGTAGGAAAGTTTCTCTGGTGTTTAAAAACAAGCAGTTTCGTTTTGGAGACATAATGCCTCCAAAACAAAACTGCTCGCCTTTAACCAACAAATAAACTTTCCTACTTGCCATCAAGCCGTTTCCTAGCCAGACTGTTACACACTGGCGATCATTTTGTAGTGCAGTTGCCATGCTTACTTTGTCAGCCTTGGCAGATCAGCATAGATATTCACAAATGATTGGACTATACTCTTAAGATTATTATGAAAATGATTAAACAGAAAAGCGAACCTTGGGGTACGTCTGCGTTGATCGAAGAACAAGCCATTAAAAAAGGACCTACCCGACATAAAGGACTTCACGACTGAGAAGACTTTCATTTGCTCCATAGCTAGAGAGCCAGATCAGTAACCCCTTATGCCTCACCTTGTTAGAAATTTTTGAAATATCTAATGCAACTATCCTGTATTTGCTGTCAAATGCTTCATTAATTCTGTGAGTAATCGCAGTTTGGACATGGCTTATCGAAATCCATACTGTTTGTCACGCAGAAGGTTGTAGTGATGAACAACCTTCTTGTTAATTATAGCTTCAAAGATTTTGCTGATGTCACTGAGTGGAGTTCACCCGCTTTTCTAACAATCAGGCAAACAGTTCACACTTTCCAGAGACGTGGGAAGGATTCTACTTAAAGCAGTTGTTAAATAATTTTGCTAGTATTGGGGATATGTCGGGGTTAATATTCATGAGACGACCACCGGGATTTTGTCTGAACCGGTGGCTTTCTTCGGGTCATGAGTTTTGGTAAGTCGTCAGACTTTCTGAGCTGTAAAGAAAATGTTATCGTTACTTTAGTTTTCTCTGTGGTATTTGGAAGTGTTTCGAAATATTTGAGAGAATCCTGATAAAGAAGTAGCAACATGAAATGACGCTTTTTAGGTCTAACGAAGTAACTTCCTTAGAATATATAAAAAATATCTTGACTTATTTTTGACTGTATATGTTTCCCGATAATTTTCTTTCTGTCGTGGACCCTGTTAAGAGTCCAGCAAAAAATAATACAACAACAACCAAAATAGGAAATAAGAATATATATTAAACACAGCAAAATACAAATACTTGGAACTCTGTTAGTAGAACGACAAATACGGGTTAGGTAGTAATACTAGAACTGGGACTTACAATAGCTGTAACGGTAGCAGTGTTGGCTATCTCTGACTACCGCTCTTCTGCTTATCTGTCGATCTGCTTATACCCGGTTAAAAGCCCAGCAAGAAATAATACAACCAAGATAGGAAATAACGATATATATATATTAAACAGAGCAAAATACAAATTCTTGGAACTCTGTTAGTAGAACGACAAATGCGGGTTAGGTAGTAATACTAGAACTGGGACTCGTTATGGTCGTACGGTATTAATCATGGCGATCTCTGCCTGTCACTCTTCTGCTTTATGCTGATCTGCTTTATGCTGATTACCCTTCCTCTTGTGAGGGGAAGTATATGTAGTAGATGGAAGAGTTCAATCCATTGAATGGATGATGCCACCATGACCATTTCAATATATTGTTACTCAAAATCCAAATGGACATTTGTTGATTTGATCGTCTAATAAAGTAACCTCTTTAGTATATAAAAAATCTTGACTTATTCCTGACTTTTTTTCTTTCCAAATAATTGTTCTTTCAGTATATTGATACTCATAAGCCTAATAAAATTATGTTGATCTGGTCGTTTGACAAAGTAACTGTTAAAGTGCCCTTCTACGTAAAATGGACTCTTCCTTCTACCACATATAATAACCGGAGTGGCTTCAGGGGAAGCAGCTGTGAGACAGTCGTGTGATAGTCTAGAGGCAGCATAACTATACCCTTCGGACTTACACTTCTATTTGCTGATTACCAACGCATTATTTCGTATATATGTTTTGTTATT
>JBBBDQ010000532.1:2817500-2940000 GCA_037127315.1 Ascarosepion bandense | reverse complement strand
CAGAAATAATAAATGAAATTTATAATAGTGGCGTAATACCAGATGATCTCAGCAAGTCTATCTTCATAGTACTACCTAAGAAACCAGGAGAAAACGAGTGCAAACTCCACAGAATCATCAGTTTAATGAGCCACATAACAAAACTGATCGTCCGAATCCTGATGAATAGAGTGAGAAGCAGAATCAGGCCAGATATAGGACAAGAACAGTGAGGTTTCCTCAAAGACACTGGAACAAGAAACTCCATATTTATGATTAGGATGCTCTCTGAAAAGGCAATACAAATGAAGACCTTATACCTGTGCTTTATTGATTGTACGAAGGCGTTTGACAAAATACGCCACAAAGAATTGATGGAGATGCTCGGCAGCCTTGACAAATTTGGAAAAGACTTAAGAGTAATTAAGAATCTTTACTGGCAGCAAACCTCTCGTATACGGAGAGGTAACGAATTCAGCAGATATACAAAGATAGAAAGGGGCGTAAGAGAAGGATGTGTCTTTTCACCGGATCTGTTCAATTTGTACAACGAGAATATTTTGAGGACTCAAGAAGTTATGCCTGGATACGTCATTAGAGGCCGCAATTTAAACAACCTAAGGTACGCAGATGATAGTGCTGATAGCAGACACAGAAAGGCAACTACAAGACCTCCTACAGAAGGTAGCTGAAGAGAAGGATAACAAAGGACTACAAATAAACTGCAATAAAACTGAATGCATGGTCATCAGGAAAAAGGGCAGCCCAATATGCCAAATACAGGTCGGGGATACTAGAATCAAGCAGGTACAAAAATTTAAATAGCTGGGAAGTGTTATAACATAAGACGGAAAATGCGACACTGAGATCCGAATGTGAATTAGCATGGCGAAGGAAGCATTCCAGAAGTTGAGTAAAGTATTAAGAAACAGGACAATTTTGCTAGAAACAAAGAAGTGAGTACTGGATTGCTATATGTTGTCAGTTCTAAACTATAGCAGTGAATGCTGGACAATATCAGCAAAGATGAAGGAAAAACTTGAAGCAACAGAAATGTGGTTTTACAGAAGGGTGCTTCGGATATCATGGATCGAGCATGTGAACAATGATGAGGGCTTAGAAATGATGGAAACGAAAAGGAAATTAATACTGAGCATCAGGAAGAGACAGCTGAAGTTCCTGGAAGATGCAACGAGGAAAGAGGGCTTGGAGAACCTGGTACTAACAGGCCAGATAGAGGGAAAAAGGAACAGGGGAAAGCATTGGATAACATATTTAAAGGACCTAATCAGGTGGATGATTGAACGTGGGTTTCATGGTGTAACAGAAGAAGGCTTGCGAAGAGCCACCAGCGATAAGGGACGTAGAAAACTATGATCGCCTACATCCTGAAAGAACAGGGCACGTAGAAGAAGAATAATCATTGCAAAACGTTAACTATTTTTGTCAGTTTCTGTAAAATTCTTTCATACTCTTGAAATAGAATTCTGAGTATTAATCAAAATGGCCGTTTACGCTTAACGCTGCATTATCCTTTGAGATGGAAACTATAAAACGAATACTGATATTGAATTCAGTGGCTAAAAATGTTCGTTTTTTGTTTGTCGTAACATGGCATAAGGAGTGTTCATTTTCTTTTAATACTGATCATCAGGAAGAGACAACTAAAGTTCCTGGGACATGCAATGAGGAAGGAGGGTTTGGAGAACCTGATACTAACAGACCAGATAGAGGGAAAAAGAGACAGGAGAAAGCAATGGATAACATATTTGAAGAACCTGATCAGGTGGATGATGGAACGAGATTTGTATGGTGTAACAGGAGAAGGCGTGCTAAGAGCCACCAGGGATAGGGAGACGTGGAAAGCCATGATCGCCTACGTCCTGAAGGGAAAGGGTTCATAGAAGAAGAAGTAGCAAATTTGAGTGAAATCTGGCAACAGACGGATGAGAAAGTTTTGTAAACCATAGGTCAGAAATCCTGTCGAGGTGCTTTAATTGAAACCTGCCGGTTGCTGAAACTGCCTGTTGCTATTAGTTCCAATTCTAAGCGGGTCTCAAGTTTACTGAGATAAATTTGTTAATTAAGATTGGATGAAGCAATAATTCAAACAAGGTTTTACTGTCAAAAATCGATGGCAGGTGCGAAAAAATTGAAAAAAGCTTTTTCGAATTACTTATACTTTCGATTCTGTAACATTATGATTAAGAATTGAACATTTTGTGCTTGGTACAAGTATTTTTCATTGGTTGAAAATATGACAATAAAAATGTCCATTTTATCTGGAATGTATGTTTTGGCACAAAGAATATTTCCAATGAAATTGTCATTATACGGGAAAATCTTCTGCCCAGCTAGTATCACGTATGACACTTAACTGACTGTCTCTTAGATATATCCTTTCTTCTTCTTCTTCTTCTTCTTCGTTATGTTCCGTGTCCGTTCAGGACGTAGGCGATCATGGACTTCCACTTGACTCTGTCTCTTGTCGCTCTCAATATTTTCTCTTGATAGCCCCGCCCCACCATCCATTTGCTCAGACCTAACAAGTACGTCTCGCACTGCTTTTCCCTGTCTCTTCTTCCCTTTACCCGATCTGTGAGTATTGAGTTCTCTAGACCCTCTTTCCTCTTTACGTGTCCCAGGAACCTTATTTGTCTCTTCCTGATATTTATTATCAGTTTTGTTCTCGTTTGCATCTTTTCCAACACCTCGTCGTTTCACGCATGCTCTGTCCATGGAATCCTTAGTGTCTTTCTGCAAAACCACATTTCTGCTTCATCAAGCCTCTCCTTCATACTTGATGAGATCGTCCAGCATTCACCTCCATACAGAAAGACAAATATCCCACAGCACTCTTTTCTTTGTTTCTAATGAAATTTTCTTGTCTGTCGTTAATCTGGTGAGCTTCTGAAATGAGTTTTCGTCGATGCCAATTCGTCTTTGGATCTCCATGTCGCACTTTCCATCCTCTGTCAAAATACTTCCCAGGTATTTGAAATTTTTGTTTTATTTTAGTTTCTCTGATTGTAGTTGGCATATAAAGCTCCTCTTTTTGCTGATGACCATACATTCAGTTTTCTTTACGTTTATGCTCAATCATTTTTCTCGATTTCTTTTGATAATTTTTTATGTTAAAGAACACCTAATAAAATGTTCCAGACGCAATCACAGTAGATCGTTAACATGATTATAATTGATGAGGTGAGTGATATGAATGGAGAAGGGAGTTGTAGAAAGTGAAAATTAAAAAAAGATATGGTGTATAGAATACGATTGACTTTTGACATAAGAACTTAAGCTTGCAGTGTTCATGAAAGTATCAACACAGGAGTTTCTTCCAAAATGTAGCAGTTCGTAGAAAAAAATAAGTAAAAGCCTACAATGATCACTTAAAGGTTCGTGATGCATTTTAGAAAGTAAGAAAGAAATTATTATTAAAGATGTAAAGTGGGTTCAATTAGATATTACAATCAATATGAAAACTGACCCCTTTCTTTGTGGCCAATTTAGTTTCTATACATTTATATTTTTAAAACAATTTCCCTTATAATTAAGAATACAAAGTAAAAGGGTTTATTTGATTGCTTGGAAGTAACATGGTGTGTATGACCTGTTGGAACCGCTCTGAATATTTCGTATCGAAATAGCCAAGGCTTGCAATTTTGCATCTGTAATGCAGGGGATGGAAAATAATTCCCCCCTCATCCAAAAAGGGCGTCTAAATAATTTTGAACTCAAGTTTGGGAGGTGAAGTTTTGATGCAGGACATCGCATACCAAGCTACTGTGAAGGCGTGATGACGAAGCTGATATAGAGCTACCGACGGGTAACGGAAGAAAAGTTGTTTTTTTTATTTAAATGTGTGTTTATATATATTTTATATATTGATATATATTATATTTATATTTATATATGTTTTATATATTAAATAATAATTTAATATATATAAATATTTATTATCTAAATCTAAACTTATTTATAAATGGAACTTTATCTGTGTGTGTGTATGTGTGTGTATGTGTCTGTTACCTATAGACTCCGAAACGGCCAAACCGATTTTCTTGAAAATTTACACTGTTGTACTATAAGCAACTGCGTGTGTTCTTAGCTAGGGTTTGTGTCGAGGTACCCCAGATAAATGTCGAAAATCGATAATCGAAAAAATCGGGTTATAGAAGGAGTGGTCCGATTTTAATCAAATTTGATACACTCATAGACAAAGACATAAGAAACGATATTCAGAAATTTCAAGGTTGCAGTTCTTACAATAGTGCCGAAAATCGATAATATATATATATATATATAAAAGGCAAGATGTTTGTGTGTCTGTCTGTTTATCTGCCTGTATGTCTGTATTTTTTCAGCGCTTTTATTTTAGTTTTTGCTTCGGGTTTGGCTCTAAGTAGGTATAATTGTAGTTCTTAGTCTCAGCTATGATACCATTTACTCAGAGGACTTATTTAGCCTTCAAAATTCAGTTTACAACGAAAAAAAACTTATTTGATATCGATACCAGGAAATCAAAATTTGACTTACATCCATTCATTTTTCTTTCAGTCTACGTTTTCGCTTTAACTGGAAACAACTATTGCTTTTTAGTCTTTCGTGCCAACGTCCAAAGAGTCTGAGCTCAAGGACCATGGATTCGTTGTAAAGCTTTCATTACACCCGAGCAACGCCGGGCTATACTGCTAGTATTAATATCATATAAATATATTATATATATTATATATATATAAAATATATAAATATATTTTTTTAATCATGTCACCCCAAGCATGGCATTTCACCGCCACTATAGCGCAGGGGGTTACATAGAGCGATTGGGTATAGGGAATATCAGAAGGAGGGTGATAGACGACTTAGGATGTACATAGGGAGAGAGTTGGAGAGAGTGGGTGTGAGTTAGTGTGTTAGGAGGTGTCTTTTGACTCTACATTTAAACTCCTGGAGGTTGTAGCCGTCGGGGAAGCAAGCATGCGGTAGGGAATTCCACAGGCGGGAAGAGCGAGGAAAGAAGCTGTTGGAGTAGAAATTGTGGTTACATTTCATCGGTTTCACCTAGTTGCCAATGTAGTATCTAGTGCAAATTCACATCTGGGGGGCACCAGTGATTTAAGTTCGTCAGAGCAGAAGCTATGAAAGTATTTATAGAAGAGGCACAGGGAAGCCACGTCATGCCGGTGAGAGAGATACTGCAGGCGGTCAGCCAAGTCGGTATGTATCACATTACAGATTCTTCGATGTATTTTGTCAAGAACCCCGAAGAGAATAGAAGGGGCACCCGACCAGATGTGGCAGCGATACTCAATACACGGGCGGATGGTAGATTTATATAAGTGCAGGATAGATTCAGGCGGAAAGAATTTCCGGGCCCTGCACAGAGAGCCGATTTTCATAGCTGCGGATTTAGCAATGGATTCGACGTAGTCATTCCACTTGAGGTCCGCTGAGAATGTCAGGCCAAGCAGGCGTAGTGTTTTACTCTCTGGGAGGCAAGCCTGTTCCATACTAATGGGAGGGAGGTGCGGTTGTCTGTGGTGGTTAATTGACAGCAGCTTCGTTTTGGAAGAATTGAATTTTACGAGCCATTTCTTACCCCAATCCACCACGAATTGGAGGTCCTTTTCAAGCTCGGCAGCGAGGTTCGCCTTGTCAGCAACACCAGATTTTTGATCGAGGCGAGAGTAAACTGTGGTATCATCGGCGTACATGCCTACTTGTGATCTCATGGCATCGGGGAGATCATTGATATAGATTAGAAAGACCGTAGGACCTAGGATAGAGCCTTGGGGGACACCCGCGTTTGTAGGGTAGTTCTGGGAGGCATGTCCGTTTAGTACCACCTTCAGTGTGCGGTTAGAGAGGAATGACTGGATTAAGTCCAACAAAAGCCCAGTTATGCCATAGCTTCGCAGTTTCCATAGAAGGCCGGCATACCATACTCTGTCGAATGCTTTAGGCGACGGTTCGGGCTTCACTATTCTTGTCGAGAGCCTGGTATATATACTCGGTGATGGTCGTTAGCATATCAGCAGTAGACCTGTTTGTCCGAGAGGAGCCCGTGGGTGTGAGATGCTGAACGACCTCGGCATTGATAATGGCTTCGACCACTTTGCCGAAATATTTTATATTTTTTATATTGATATTTATATATATTTATATATATGTTTTATATAGGCATGTGTTAATCAAATATTTCATAAGCGATAAGATTATACGAAAACTTGTTATTAATTATGGAAAAAATGATTTCTTCGTAGAAAAATATCGAACTTTCCCCATTTCTAAGGCAGATGCTTCATGTGCTGAAAATGGTTGAAAATGGCTGCGATTCTGCCGATAAAAAAAAAGAAAATCAACCTGATATTTTTATGAATTTTATCTCATGCGGTCGCGTGCTCGAAAAGGTTGGCCCATTCATGCGATATATTAAGCACCAGGGATCACGAATATTAAAAGAAAAGAAATTATTAGATTTTATGTAATCTAATAGATGTAATGGGATATTCGTTTTCGTGTAATGTATATTGGCTCGGAATGAGAGATGGGAGAGCCGCGAATTCATTCACTTATAAGCAAATACCCTTAGGGAAAGGTACAAATCCACATATCCTCTCTCAAGGTATGGGTTGAAGAGCAGGTCAGATTGGATTCTATAGCCTCGGTTTGGCAACAAGTCTACCACTGAAATTCTTCTGCCAAGCAAGTTATAAATTGAAAGAGACATGATCGCCTAAGCGTGTACCACGTATGGCACTTGACTGTATTTATATCTTCTTCTTTCATCAATGGGTTGAATAGGAGGATAGATTGGATTCTGTAGCCTAGGTTGGCGACCAGTCTACCATCTAAAGAAATGGCAACCTACTGCGTGAAAATCTTATGCCAGATCAGTTATGGATTGAAAGAGACATGATCGCTCATGCATGTACCACCTAAGGTACATGAACTATGTTCATTTTTTCTGCATTCATCTATAGTTTGAATAGCAGGACAGATTGGGTTCTGTAGCCTTGGTTGGTGACCGGTCTACCACTGAAAGAAATGGCAACCTACTGCTGGAAAATCTTCTGCGAAGTCAGATATGGATTGAAAGAGACATGATCGTCCAAGCGTGTATTACGTAGGACATTTGCCTTGAATAGCAAGCTCTAGTTTACTATGTAAATTCATCTAAGTCTCTAAGTGAGCCGAATTATAAATTGAGTTAAAACGAACAGATTTAAAAAAAAAATTTAATCATTTCACCGCAAGAAAGTCAGGAATGCTCCTAGTACACAGAAGGTGACAGGGAGTGAAAGTGAGAGAAAAGACGGTGTCTAGGAAGGCTTGAGCAAAGGATAAAATTATGAACGGGATTCAAGAAGATAGAAAATGGTAATTGAGGTTGAATTTAAATTTTTGAATATCTGTAATTATCAAAGAAGCAAGTTGACCGAAGTGACTTCCACGGACGTGAAGTGTGAGCATAGAAACTGTTGGGGTAAAAGTGGGAGTAGTATTTAGCTATTTCAACAGTTAACGGGTGGGACCTAAATGCCAATCCAGTAAGACGCTTAAGTTCATGTCATTGGGTCATCAAAGAAAAAAGATAGTCAGAAAAGGCAACTGTCATGAAAATATTTATAGAAATGACAGAGGGAAGCCACGCCGCAGAGAAAGTGACTGAAGTCGAGATACCAACTCAGGACCGGTAACATTTCAGATCCTTCTTTGAATTTTGTCAAGAACCTTGATATGAATTGCAGAAGCAGTAGATCAAATATGGCAATGATGATTACTCTGTACAAGGCATGAGTGCCCCTTGACTTAAAAGTTTATAAAGTTAGGGGCACAATTTATATAGAGAAGTGAGGTTGGTAACGTTTATTTCTAGACTTGAACAGATTAAGATTGTCAGTCAGTTAGTGACGTGCCATAAGTGACACACGCTTGATCATGTCTTGAAATAAACATATCTGACTGGGTAGAAGGTTTTCCGGCAGTAGGTTGCTATTAGTTTCTGCAGTAGACTGGTTGCCAGCTAAGGTTATAGAATTTAATCTGTTCTGCTATTTAACCTATAGTTTGAGGGATAAGAGACGGATTAATACCTTTCCCAAGAGTATTCGCGCTGAAGTGAATGCAACGAATTCAGCTGGAATTTGAGCCGATATCCGTTGCACCACAACGCCCATCTTTTTTTTTTCTTCTATGTGCCCTGTCTTTTCAGGACATAGGTGATCATGGTCTTCCATATCTCCCTATCCCTGGTGGCTCTTAGCACGCTTTCTCCTGTTACACCACGCAATCCTCGTTCTGTCATCCACCTGCTCCGGCACTTCAAATATGTTATCCGCTGCTTTCCCCTGTCTCTTTTTCCTCTCTATCTGACCTGTTAGTATCAGATTCTCTAAGCCCTCCTTCCGCATTGCTTGTCTCAGGAACTTTAGTTGTCTCTTCCTGATGCTCAGTATTAATTTCCTTTTCGTTTCCATCCTTTCCAAAGCTTCATCATTGCTCACATGCTTGAGTGATCGATAAAACGCCCTCTTTGGAGTCGGTTCCGCAAAGAAGCAGTTCCAGATAGTGAGAAGCTAGACATGAAACATAGAAGTTCGTCTAGCCCTGGCGCACCGTCACAGGCCTCCGTGGTTCGCTGCTGCTACACGTCGTCCGCCGTTTTGCCATTTGCCGATGCAATTTCCGCTGCCTCCAAAACCACCGCCGCCGCCGCCGAAACGAGGTGACAACGACTACGATTACGACGCCACCGCGCGAAGCATAGTCGAAAACAACGGCTTTATGTGCGTTGTGGTGCAGTGGATATCTGCTTGAAACGACAAATCGGGGAGCCGATTTCGAATTCCAGTTGAATTCCTCGCATTCACTTACGCACAAATACCTTTGGGAAAGGTATTAATCCGTCTCTTTCCCCTAGTTATGGGTTAAATAATAGGACAGACTGAGTTCTATAGCCTTAGTTAACAACCAGTCTACCACAGAAATCAATGGCAACCTACTGCGGGATAATCTTCTATCCAGAAGATACATGATCGCCCAAAGCGTGTATCACGTATGGTACTGAACTGACTGACGGAATATATTAGTTGAAACATGATTAAGGCTCTTATTGGTTATAAAGTGGGGGATCGGTTTTCTATTGTTATGAAGTAATAAACTGATCCCTCACTAATTACTTCTTAATAATATAATACATCTCTTCCTCCAATAGCTATGAGTCAAATAACAGGACAGATTGGTTTCTATAGCTTTGGCTGACAACCAGTCTACCGCAGAAAGCAATGGCAACCTACTGCGGGATAATCTTCTGCCCAGTCAGTCATGTTTCTTTCGAGACATGATCGCTCAAGCGTGTATCACGTATGGCACTTAACTGACTGAGCATAATAGTTGAAAATAGTTAAAGCTTCTACTGGACATAAAGTGGGGGTCGTTTTTATATTGTCATGAAGTATTAAACTGATCCCCCATTAATTACTACGTAATGATATAATACATCTCTTCTCCCTCTAGCTATGAGTTAAATAACAGGACAGATTAGGTTCTACAGTCATGGTCGGCAACCAGTCTACCGCAGAAAGCAATGGCAACCGACTGCGGGATAAACTTCTACCCAGTCAGTAATGTATCTTTCAAGTGCCATACGTATCACGTATGGCACTTAACTGACTGACTGAATATTAATTACTGTAATAACACAAGCGGATAATCGGCAATATATTCATGAAGTAATAGAGGACAGCCACGATTCAACAGCAATTCACTATCTGTGCCCTTGGACACAGTATTGGAGCATCAGCTGGAAGTTGGATGTAAACACGTCGTGTATTTAGACATCTTGTGATAGCAATTACGAGTTTGTTCCTCATGTGAAAAGATATAGCATTGTGTTAAACTATTGAAAATCTAATTAATAATAACCAAAAATATTTAATAACGAGTCCAAAATATTATAATTTATTGTGACAAAAAAAAAATTAAAGGTGGAGTCGGCTGTTTGGACACGCTTGTTCCGTAAGCTATTAAATCCTCAAATATAATAGAACAACAACTAATTATAGGGTGTGTTTACCACAGAAAGCGTCTCAGTATACAAGAAACACACACACACACACACACACACACACACATATATATATATATATATATATACATATATTTTTATTACAATGGTTTATAAAAGCATTATATCACTGCACAAAAAAAATTCATGTTTCAGAACAATACTGTTCTTCTTCAGGTGATATTTTAAAAGTAAATGGTTAAAGCGAATACACCTACAGTCATATTGTTTATCTTCCTGCTACTACCGCTTCTTAATTGTCTAAATAACCATGAATTCTTCATATATTTTCCCATAATTGGAGTAGATAGACTTAACTATCGCCCGGTTCACACTCCACCCACGTCTATTGAACAGGTGAAGAGGCTCATCCCTTGTTTCCTGTTTAGGATGTGGTTCCCGGCTTTCTTTTTTTCCTATCATTCTACTCTTAAGTAGCCCCATGCGCATCAGTGGCGTCACCGCCTTGCTTGGGGTGACATGATTAAAAAAAAAAAAAGAACATTGTTGTTATGAAACATGAAAATTGTTGTATAGTGATATGCTTTTATAAACCACTGTAATAAAAATATTAAACTCTATTTTGTATTGGGCACTCTTTATAAAAGTAAATGCATGAACAGTGGGTTTTAATCTATCTGTTCTTTCACTTCCTTATACTATATATATATATATATATATATATATATATATATATATATATATATATTGTTATTTGGAAAGGAAAAAGGAAATTAATACTGAGCATCAGGAAGAGACAACTGAAGTTCCTGGGACATGCAATGAGGAAGGAGAGCCTGGAGAACCTGATACTGACTGGTCAGATAGAAGGAAGGAGAGACAGAGGAAGGCAGCGGATAATATATTTTCAGGGCCTGATCAGGTGGATGATGGAACGGGGTTGCCACGAGTAGCAGGAGCAAACATACTAAGAGCCACAAAAGATAGGGAGAACTGGAGAACCATGATCGCCTACGCCCTGAAGGGACAGGGCACAGAGAAGAAGAATAATTAAAGCTCCAGCTTCAAAAAAATGTATCGTTTATATTTTTAATTTATAGAATGATGTAAGAATAAGCCATCCATTTTGTATGTTAAAATAGAAATTTCTTCAAAGGAGGAATAACACAAGTTGTAGAAGTTAATGTGCAATTGGAAACATTATTAAGAAGTTCAGGGTAGAGTTCGTGTTCAATGATAAATTCATGAGTATCAAGAAATGTAGAAAATATTCGTAGTAGTAATTGTTGAAAGAGATAAGGAGAAAGAGAACAAGGTGCAACCCGACCTTATTTTCGGGTCGATTTGAAATGGAAGTTATATTTTAGTAGTTTCTGGTGAAGTCCTTTTGTTATCTAGATTTTTTCGCACTAACTCGCGAAGTCCTCTTCGTCCTGCAAGTCGCTCCCATTGGTCAAAAATCAACTTAACACCTACTTGCGAAATCTGGTTTCGACTTTATCGTTAAGCACATGGTCAATCCTTTTTCAATTTGGGAAAACGAGGATTTCACCTGAATTTTTGTAAGAGTAAAGAAATGGTTGATTTTAATTAATTTCTCATCCGCTACAGTTTAATCCCAGAATAATTTAGGAGATATTCCACGAGAAATGTTTATTCCTAGAACAGATGAATGTACATTTTAGTTGTTGCGTCTCGTGGCTCCCATCTGACTCTCTCTGACTGACTGACGCTGGTGAAGTCCTTTTATTGTAATCTAGATTTTTAATCCCAAAATAATTTAGGAGATATTCCACGAGAAATGTTTATTCCTAGAACAGATGAATGTACATTTTAGTTGTTTCGTCTCGTGGCTCCCATCTGACTCTCTCTGACTGACTGACGCTGGTGAAGTCCTTTTATTGTAATCTAGATTTTTAATCACAGAATAATTTAGGAGATATTCCACGAGAAATGTTTATTCCTAGAACAGATGATATGATATCACATGAAATATGTTATATTCCGAAGAACGGCTGATGGTTTATGATTATGAATGATGTTTTGATGGGGTAACAAGAGAAAAAGTATTAAGAGCTGCATGGGTTAGGGAAATGTAGAAGGCCATGATCGCCTACATCCTGAAGAGGCACGGCGCATAGAAAAAGAATACATTATTTCAAGAATCCTGTTCTATTGCATCTTCATTATTAAGACTTTTTTAATAATTGTCATCAGTTTTGTCGGCATGGGTACACGATTGAGTATTTTATCTATATATATAAAAGGTAATCTGTGAGTCTGTGTGTGACTGTTCCCTATGCACACCTACATTTTTTAAGCTACGCCATTCAAACTTTCTAGGGACGCATATCTACAGGGAAGCCGGGTCGACACATACTTTTTGAGTTTTAAGTTCAGCAATTTTCTCTTTCACACTTTTTGGTCAATGGAGCCGATTGTTTATATTTGCTCCGTAAAACATCTAAAATCCAAGATGGTTGCTATAATACGTCACAGAAATCAAATCACACGTGTCAAACGCGACTAGAATATTTTTTATTAAAAAAAATGTGCCTTTATAATTCATTTTAATTCTGACGTTTTAAAAATTCATTTGGTCAACAAAAAATGTGAATATTTTCCCCCGTGATTTTGAAACAAAAGAAATATTTTTTAAAAAGTGGTTTTCAAACAAAAACAAAATATGTAAAAAAAGTGCCAATGGTTAATTTAATTATTTAAGTCATTTTTTTCAGATTTAATATTTCATATTTCAGAACATAAAATTGAAAAAAAAAAGCTTTTTTTGCTATTTCACGCAGGAAATCAACTGTCTGTAATTCGTGTGGCATTAATGTAACTTTTTCCTCTAAAATTAAATGTCGACATTTTTTTAAATATTCTTCGAAAATTTCTGAACTGAGAGCGTAGTAGTTTTTATATTTCTAATTTCAGCAAAAGAAGAAAACAATTTTTATTTTTATGTTAAATTCATTTAGTCAACAAAAAATGTAAATATTTTTTCCCGTAATTTTGAAAAAAAAAAAACGCAATGTTGTTTACAATGTCAAACAAAACATCAAATCACGTTTACACAAAACAAATAGAAATATATATTTTTTAATACTGAAAATGGTTACTAACAGCCTCAACTCTCCTTTCCAACTTTCAATAAATGATTCTCATCTACTCCTCTTATTGCCATCTTCTCCTACGACTAAAATGTTCTGAGTTGCACGGGCAACGCCGGGCTATGATGCTAGTAACAATCTAAACGAACTTTAAAAACTAAGTAGAAATATGTATTCAATTATTAAACTATTTTCTTTTTCGCTATTTACATCAGAACTTTTATTTCACTGTACTTAAATATTTACTATATTTTCAGACCAACATTGATTGAAAAGTATTTAATGATTAAACTCTTCAGACAGCTTTTCGTGCCGGCATTGATTTTGTTGAAATCAGTCATTTATTCGACTAAAAATAAAACAGTGCATGTTTGAAATCCGACTGCAATGATTTTCAGATTAAAGACAATAATTAGGATATTGATGTTTGATGAACGAACAGCCAAAGGAGACACCTTTAATAATGACCGATTCCAATAAGGAAAACGACAAATGTATTAATTCCAAAAATGGGAGGGGAATATGTGCGTGTTCAGCCATCGACTAAAAACTTTTAATGTGGAAAGTTTCCATTTCCATTCGTTGAGATGTAAGTAAAAAGTTTACATTAATAATTTCTAACTTTATTTTATTTCCTCTTATTTTTATTTCCTTTATCGAAACTGAATCAAGACAAGTTCTATTATCCGCATTAATATATGATCACGTGGCTAGTTAGAATTTTTAGCTTTCTAAGCATGTGACCCGGGTTCGATCCTCACCACAGTCGATTTATTAGCAAGATTATTTCTTATCGTTCTGGCGATCTCAGCATGCCTTACTTTTGGTTGGTTGGTTGGTTGTTTTGTTTTTATGGCATATCAACACCTCTGTGGGTCATTTATTGCCAACTAAACTTTATTTATTTATTGCTGGTAATACTTTTTTTTTCAACAATTTATTTTTGTTTATATAACTTTTTTGTGTCTAGTAATAAATTTTTCTTTTCGAATATCAAAATTAATTGGGATTTGTTTTTTTTTTAAGGGCAGGGTCCCCAAGTCCTACCCTTCTTGTTATTTAACACTTAACTGGAGGGAAGGGACGGATTAATACCTTTCCCAAGGGTACCAGTGCTTAAGTGAATGCAGGGTATTCAACTGGAATTCGAACTCGGCTCACCGATTTCTCTTTCCGAGCCGATATCCACTGCACCATAACGTACATCCGTCACTATACGCTTACAGCCTCTGGTATTCCCAAGCGGTCACCCATCTAAGTACTGACTAGTACTGACGTTGCTTAACTTTGGTGATCGAGCGAGAACCTGTGTATTCAACGTGATAGGCCGTAAGCCCCTTACTTTTGGAAAGTACTGGTTGAGTAGAAAATGTGTAGCTGTCGATGGTTGTGCTAGCACGAAGTCACAAGCCATCATGACCGAGGGTGTGAGCGTACTGACCTTTTTCCAACTCTCGATAAACGCTAGATAAAGCCCTCACTCCCGAAACTGTAACTAAAGCTCGCTCAGCATATATGCAATACAAAACAAAGATGGGATCTGTGGGTTTTGAACAAATAGAAACGTACCTGAGCAGACGTCTGCAACAGGGATTAGCCAGCATCTCTAGTAGACGGGCATCCTCAGATACGAGTAGCCAGTCAACCTTTCATCTATCAATTTATTGCTGGTTTTACACAAAACTCTGTTTTTATGAACTGTATCACTTCAGGACGTTGGCGAAAATGCCATTCTAGAATTTCCAGCCCATTGTAGCTCTTAAAATATTTTCTTTTCCGCTATGAACTTACTTAAGCCCATTAGATAGATTATACTTTGTTTTCTATTCTCAAACTTGCTTTCAATATGTCTTGTGAGTGTCAAATTTTCCAAGCCCTTTTTCCTCACAGAAAACTTTCAAATTATTGTGACACTGTGAAAGTTTTATGTGAGAATTTACTCTTCGTTATTACTTTTATTTTTTTTAATAATAGTCAGTCAGTTAAGTGCCATACGTGATACGCGCTTGGGCGATCATGTCTCGAAAGAGACATAACTGACTGAGCAGAAGAGTATTCCACAGTAGGTTGCCATTGCTTGCTGCGGTTGATTGGTTGTCGACTAAGGCTATAGAACATAATCTATCCTATTATTTGACTCATAACTAGATGGGAGAAGTGATGTACTATATTATTATGTAGTAATTAGTGGGGGATCAGTTTATTACTTCAAAACAATAGGAAATCGATCCCCCACTTTATCCCCAGTAGAAGCCTTAATCATGTTTCCAGCTATTATATTCAGTCAGTCAGTTAAGTGCCATACGTGATACGCGCTTGGGCGATCATGTCTCGAGAGAGACTTGACTGACTGAACAGAAGAGTATACCGCAGTAGGTTGCCATTGATTTCTGCGGTAGACTGGTTGCCGACCAAGGCTATAGAACATAGTCTATCCTGTTATTTGACACATAACTGGAAGAAAGAAACGGATCAGGACCACTCACCAAGGAAACAGCGGTAGAGCTTCAAAAGACGTGCAACGTTTCGACTGTGAGTGGTAGGGTTTAATAAAATTCAGCACCCCTCACACTAACGACGCGAAGATGCCTTTGGAGTCTATCGAGAGTGGAAAGCGAAGACTGGAAAGATGTCGCTCTTACATGGTAGCAGTACTCCATTTTCAGCCTGATCTCTCTCTTGTAAAGGTAACAGATAGCAGGAATGAGGTGCTTGATGAAGTGGTACAAGTAACTGTTATGGAGTTGTTATGGAAATATCGCTGTCGCCAAATTGTTGTGACCTGTTAGGGTCCGGAAGTAACATACGGAAACAAGAAGGTAGGTTCAAACAAGTGTATTGAAATAACAGAATATATATACAAAACAGTGTTAGTATTCAGCAAATAGAAGTGTAAGTTTGAACGGTATAGTTACGCTGCGTCTTGACTGATTTACGACAGTCACACGTCAGGAAGTAATTCCGGTTATTATTTATAGCAGGAGGAAGAGCCCATTCTATGTAGAAGGGCAGCATGACAGTAACCTAACAGCATCTTCCTAGCATCCTCAGCTATGGATTGTATCTATGAGCTACACTTGAAATTTAGGCTGACTTTAAGTTCTAACAACCATTTCTCTTAGCGTCTTACCCAGAACTATTACGGCATTGGACAAACTACGAAACTCCTTCTCTTCTGTGCGCTCTCCGTGTGGAGACTGCTGCCATAAGTCTTACCTTCAGTACATATTTGGTATTACAAATTCTCTATCTCTCTTTATCACTGTTGGTATCTATCTATCTATCTATCTATCTATCTATCTATCTATCTATCTATCTCAGCTTGTTCTTTATCTCTCTCTCTCTCTCTCTCTCTATCTCATTGTGCTCATATCTATCTATCTATCTATCTATCTATCTATCTATCTATCTATCTCAGCTTGTTCTTTATCTCTCTCTCTCTCTATCTATCTATCTATCTATCTATCTATCTATATCAGCTTGTTCTTTATCTATCTATCTATCTATCTATCTATCTATCTATCTATCTATCTATCTATCTATCTATCTAAGTTTGTTCTTTATCTATCTATCTAGCTATCTATCTATCTATCTATCTATATCAGCTTGTTCTTTATATATATATATATATATCTCTCTCTCTCTCTCTCTATCTATCTATCTATCTATCTATCTATCTATCTTTCCCATTGTGCTCATATCTATCTATCTATCTATCTATCTATCTATCTATCTATCTATCTATCTAAGTTTGTTCTTTATCTATCTATCTATCTATCTATCTATCTATCTATCTATCTATCTATCTCAGTTTGTTTATTGACTATCTATTTATCTCAACTTGTTCATTATCTATCTATCTATCTATCTATCTATCTATCTATCTATCTATCTATCTATCTCAGTCTGTTCATATCTATCTATCTATCTATCTATCTATCTATCTATCTATCTATCTCAGCTTGTTTATTGACTATCTATTTATCTCAACTTGTTCATTATCTATCTATCTATCTATCTATCTATCTATCTATCTATCTATCTATCTATCTATCTATCTATTGTCACAATGCTGTAAGAAGAATTTCCTTCCTTAGAGAATAAAAGACGAAGATGTGGATTAAAAATGAGAAGCGAAACAATCGAATATTGGAAAAGCAGCAATCTGATTTACGATAATACTTGTTCATTGGTCATTGTATCGTGTAAGACGCATTTTGCCCTACTCAGACTCACAGGAGCTTGCACAATTATCGAAGAAACACGAGTATTATATCATTAAACGCTCACATAAATGGATCCATGACTGAAAGCAACGTTCTTTTATTCAACAAAAACCACCGCCTTCAGATTTCCTTAATGATGTGTGTATGCAGCTCGTTGCCTTTTCAATAGGACAACAAATGAAATCGATATTACTGAGATAATGGGAGAGTTTGAAAAGTAAATTATGCATACATTACTGAAATATATAAATTTTGTATGAATGCAAAAAGGCTTGCTATTTGGCTGTTTAATAAAAAAAGTTACTATGAAAATTAGTTTAAGTGAAAAGTTAAAATGTCTTTCAAGATGGAAATCAAAAAAAGATGTATCTATGTGCATACATATATGTATAATGTACATATATTTTGGCAGCATCTTTGCTTTTAAGCACGTCGAATTAAACGATAGAGACAACTTAGTCTTGCAGATTTTCTTTTGTATTTTCTCATATTTTCTAATGAGGCTTTTTATTTTAAAATTATTATATATATATATATATATATATATATATATATATATATATAATCATCCGCAGACAGATCTGTTTCGCTGTTAAATATAACTGACAATGAATGTCTATTATTTTTAATCATGAGCCGTTCTAAACATTGTATTTTGGCTTTAATTTCAGGTGAAAATGAAGACAAAAATTGTCCAACATTTGGATATTTTTTATGCTGGTTCTAAGCTTTCGGCTCATATGAGCCATCTTTAGAAAGGGTTCAGTGACGTTGACATAAATACATCCACCAACAAAGATGATAGTATCTTGTGTTGACATAAAACATTGCTATGCGACGATAACTATCATTGAATAGCAGGCGTAGTTCGCAAATTTGTAATGCGGTTCTATGACGTCACACCACGTGAGAGACCGAAATGTTAACAGAACCTTATGTCTAAATGCAATGTCATGTGTTGGGACTAGATTGAAATGTGATTTTATTAAGTGTGGCTTTGATTTAAAGTAGATGGCCTCCAATATCTGAGGGTTCTTTATACTGTGTGCATGTGTGAGCATATATATATATATATATATATTAAACACGATGTATTAAACGATAGAGACAACTTAGTCTTGCAGATTTTCTTTTGTATTTTCTCATATTTTCTAATGAGGCTTTTTATTTCCGGATTATATTTATGCAAATATTGTCCATAGGTTAACCGAGTAGTTTCGAACGTCATCGTTCATCATCAGGGTCAAATTGATAGTTTCACAGATTTAAACATCAACAATTGCCTTGTAGCAGAAAACGTGTTACGACCTTTTGAAGAACTAAACAAACGTTGAGAAAACTTTTGAAAATTCAAGGGAAGTAATAATGTAATCACGTGCAAGCGTGAAAATATGTGATCACGTGCAAGCGTGAAAATATGTGATCACGTGGAGGCGTTGAATTATCGGATAACATGGAAAGTTTATAGTTGCTAAAGATTTTTTTTAAATACCGTAAAAATACATTAAGTAATTTAAAATTCAATCATCTAATTCAATTATCTAATTATGCAGAGGCAAGAAATTAATCGCACAGTTTACCAACTTTCTAGACACATACTTCAATGTGTTTAGATTGTATGTTTTAAATAGAATTAAGGTAAATAATTCATGCCCCTGCGTAATAAGATAATTCACATAATTACTTGAATTTTAAAAAGTCTCATTAGAAAATATGAGAAAATACAAAATAAAATCTGCGAGACTAAGTTGTCTCTATTGTTTAATAGAACGTGTTTAAAATGTATAATGCAATATATATATATATATATTTGTTTTTCTTTAATCCGAAGTGGAAGAGTAGGAAGGTAAATTCCAAGAATCTGATCCTAATTAATATTAAAAAATTTTTAACATTAAAAAGTGATGCAGGCAGAGAGCTCAATCTATTAAGAATACAGAGCCAATATAAATTAGAGAAAATTTTCAAAATTCAAAGGTGTCGGATGTACATTTCGACATAGGGTCTCTAATAGAGACTCTACGTCACGTCAGCGACATTGTTTTTCCAAATGGCGAAGGCTCTGAGTTAGAGTGTGGAGGGGTTTTAGATTAACAACGGTCACAAAGTGGAAAAGGACAGAGCTGGTACTCTCGGGGTTACAGGGTGTTGAAACGGTATATTTAGGAAGGGGAGGAACAGGAGTTCATATTTTATAAAGATAGACAATTAAATGAGTTAAATTACTTTTTACAGTTAAGATTTTGGGCTGTTTGAAGAGGTGTATTTAGGCGAGAAGGAATGGGTTTCAATATAAGATTTAAAAAAAATTTTAAGTTTATTTGATTAAACCTTTTAGGTAGAAGCGAGTTAAATGCCAATTACAGGAAGTTATCAGTTTAAAAATTATTAGAAAAAAAATATTAGAGAAAAAATATATATATATACATATATGTGTTAACCAAAGAAAAAGGGGTTTAGTAAAAGAATCCATATTTTCTAAAGATAGGGAATTAAAGGAGCTTGGGATAGGAAGGTAGGGGGGTTAAAATACTTTTTAAGGTTAACGTTAGGGTAAAATTAAGATTAAAACTTAAATTAAATCCTTTTAATTTATATTCTAACATCTAGTCAACGGAGATTTAAATTCTAAATTTAAGTATTCGAATAATTTGCCTTGTCGTGGCACTTGCTGATGAATTCCCTCCTAAGATTCAGTAGCCGGTGTTGGTGGGGGTATTTTAATACTGAAATTTTTTCCAGTAAACATAGACAGCACCTATCACGAAAATTCCTCGGAATACGGGCTGAACCTATCAGTTTCCAGCTAATTTCAGGATCCAGCCCTTCTTTCATTTTCCAGAATGCCCGCGAAAGGGCTGTCTGGTACCTCTGACCGGGGTTCGAAAAGGAGTACCTGTGGTTATACAGTCTTTGTTTGAAAGGACCGGCGGAAGTCGTTTTTTTTTTGTTAGATGGAGAAATGCGGGCTTCATAAATCACCTGGGTGGATTTGCATTTTCCCTCCACCGGGTAGGCGTCCACAGAATTACGGTTGGAAAATTTAAGAGCAAAGTTGGCCCGAAAGCAAAAAATCGAAAGAGAGATCTTCAAGCCAGAAAAGCGAAGAAAAAAAAGCATAGGTCTTGCGGTTATATAGAGCAATTTCACCCGTAAAATGATAATAGCAAGCTCCAGTAAATTAGATGGATTCATTTATTCATACACATAGACACAGTAATATTGACCCCAATATTTACCCTTCTCCCCCACGTGAGAGAGATGTGACACAAGGTCTTTTTTAACGTGGGTAACCTGAGAGCGTACGCCCAGGTACTGGTGAAAATATTACCTATCCACCGCGGTGTATAGGTTCAAAACCGGTCTAAACTGGTTTTAAACTGGTCTTATTCGGTCTTAATTTGATGTCGCCGGCCCGAAGGCTGGGGATTGACACTGATACATACTCACACACACACACACACACACACACACACACACATATATATATATATATATATATATATATATATATATATATATATACAATATTGTGAACCTAAATGTTTACAGAATTTGATAAGGAGGTTTTGGCAGCCATTTTGTTATTAATGTCGTGAAATACGGGCATTGAAAATGAATTGATTAAGAATCACATTCATATATACAGACAGAATTAATGCTACCCAGATAAATAGAAAAGTAATAAATATCTAACAATGATATATATATATATATATATAGTACTGTGCAAAAGTATTAGGACAAGAACTATTTAATCTTTTATGAGGCATATTGACAGAAAATAAACAGTTTAATTAAAGTAATTTTATTTCATTTACTCAACAAATGCTTTAACAAGAAAAATACTTGTTACAAAATAAATTTAATATTTAGTATAATAGCCTTTTGCTTTTGATCACAGCCTTCGTTCTGTCAGGCATTGACATCACAAACTTCTTGTATCTAGTGGTATTTCCTGCCAAGTAGCTTGTATTTGTTCTCAAAGTGAGTCTTGCGAAGTAACATTAGATTTATCAATTTGTTCATCCAAAATATCCCATAAATGTTCAATAGAGTAGTTTCAAAATAACTTGTTTAATAGAAAATAGGAAAAATTAAATATAACTTCTTTTTAATACATTTCTTTTACACCTAGTTTTAAATATTCAATATTTATTAGCAATTTACTTGGATTTTCACTCTGTATTTGAATTTTAGTGGGGTTTTTAGGAAAATCACCCCTGTCCTAATACTTTTACACACTACCGGTAGTGTGCAAATGTTTTAGGACAGGGGTGATTTTCAACTGTATTTTGATGCCTCATAAAAGATAAAATAGTTCTTGTCCTAATACTTCTGCACAGTACTGTATATATATAATTTTCTCTGCTCGCAGGCGAAGAAGACCACGACTTCTAGATAGAAGTCATGATTTGCGCTTTAATTAGATTTAAGTGAGGGAGAGTTACTCATGATCGTCAGCCTCACTCTCTCTTCCCATTCCATCTGGGTCCTGTGGCACGACATAGGCGAGACTTGCCGGAGACAGTCAGGGATGCAGTGGATGGCCAACAGTGATATTATTTATTTTCACTGTGCCCTGAATGCGCTCCACAGCGCTTAAGTAGGCATTTTTTATTTAATTATCCAACAGCCGGTTGCCACTACCTGCTCTGGCAGATTGGTTGACAGCCAAGGCTATAGAATTTAATCTGTTATGTTTATGAGCCCCTAACTGGAGGAAGGGACTAATTTATACCTTTTCTAAGGGTATTTGCGCGTAAGTTATTGCAGGGCATTCAACCAGAATTTTAACTCGGCACCTCGATTTATCGTTTCAAGAATCAACTGCACCATAACCCACATTCCTGATATAGAGCACTCTAACTACTGGCGCATGATT
Organism: Ascarosepion bandense; assembly: GCA_037127315.1. Lineage (NCBI taxonomy): Eukaryota > Metazoa > Mollusca > Cephalopoda > Sepiida > Sepiidae > Ascarosepion > Ascarosepion bandense. The sequence goes on along the minus strand of JBBBDQ010000532.1, from coordinate 2,917,764 downwards.
CATCATCCACTAAAAGTCTTCCTCCTTCTACCGAGTGGTTTCAATCCTGGGTAAAAGCAATCGGATGTCTAACCGTACTGATGAACTGTGATACAGCGAAACAGATCTGTCTGCGGATGACTATTTACGATCTCATTGATTGAGAACTCTAGAAGAATGGTAGACATTGGAAAAACAGTAGTTACTGTAGCATCTACTCATCGCTCATTCAGTAATGAATTAGAGCACTCTGGCTACTGGCGTATGATACGTCATACATTAAAAGTCTGCCTTCTTCTACCGAGCGGCCATAGCGCAGAGATAGAATCGCCGATTGACGCCAATTCGGTCGGTTTTCAATCCTGGGCAAAAGCAATCGTACTGATGAGCTGCTATACAGCGAAACAGATCTGTCTGCAGATGACTATATATATATATATATATATATATATATATATATATATATATATATATATTGATATTATAAGGAAGTGAAAGACAGATACATTAAAACCCAATGCTCATGTATTTACTTTTATAAAGAGTGCTCAATACAAATAGAGCTTGATATTTTAATTTATATATATAAATAACCGTCTGCAATTTACGCATTACTTAACAGTCATAAATCGAGTTCTCTCGGCTGCTGGTATGTGTATAGACCGCCTATACATAACGCTAAAATTTCCTACTCTCTCAGCCATACGTCGATAGCTTAGGGTTAGGCACTCCGTTTGACACCAAGTCGGACAAGGTTCGATCAAGGCTGGAAGCAAATGGATGTCTAGCAACACTAATGAGCTGTGATACAACGATACAGGATTGTATGTAAATGACTATGTATATTAACACAAAAGGCTTGTGAATTTAAGTGAATAGGTTCATGCCGACTTCAAAGTTTTGTGAGGATGTCTCACTTCGTCAGAGGTAATTCGCTCAGTTGAAATGAGAAACTGTGTTTATCAAAGCTCTCTCTCCACCGATATCGAGCACTTTGCAATAAAAAAAAACTCCTGCTGCTTGAGAAACACATTTTATCAGTAAAACTACTGTAAAAGCAATAACATTTACGCTAAACACTATCCCAATTAAACACTCTCCCTCTCTCTCTCTCTCGCTATATATATATATATATATATATATATATATGTGTGTGTGTGTGTGTATATATACATGTACGCTAAACACTATCCCAATTAAACACTCTCCCTCTCTCTCTCTCTCTTTCTCTCTCTCTCGCTATATATATATATTTGTGTGTGTATATATATATATATATATATATATATATATATATAAACTTATTTATAAATGGAACTTTGTCTGTGTATGTATCCGTTACCTATAGACTTCGAAACGGCTGAACCGATTTTCCTGAAAATTTACACAGTTGTACTATAAGCATCTGCGAGTGTTCTTAAACTAGGTTTTGTGTCGCGGTACCACCGATAAATATCGAAAATCGATAATCGAAAAATTCGGTTTATAGAATGAGTGGTCTGATTTTAATCAAATTTGATACACTCATAGACAAAGACATAAGAAACGATATTTAGAAGTTTCAAGGTTGCAGTTCTTACAATAGTGCAGAAAATCGATAATATATATATATATATATATATATATATATATATATATATATATAAAAGGCAAGATGTTTGTGTGTGTGTCTGTTTATCTGCCTGTATGCCTGTATTTTTTCAGCACTTTTATTTTAGTTTTTGCTTCGGGTTTTGCTATAATTAGATATAATTGTAGTTCTTAGTCTCAGCCATAATATCATTTACGCAGAGGACTTATTTAGCCTTCAAAATTCAGTTTACGACAAAAAATACTTATTTGATTTCGATACTAGGAAATCAAAATTTGACTTACATCCATTCATTTGTCTTTCAGTCTACAGTTTCGCTTTAACTGGAAACAACTATTACTTTTTAGTCTTTTGTGCCAACGTCCATAGAGTCTGAGCTCCAGGACCATAGATTAGTTTTAAAGCTTTCATTACACCCGAGCAACGCCGGGCTATACTGCTAGTATAGATATAATCCTTTCACCCTATGCAAGGGCGTAGTGCTACTATGACACAAGAGGTTACTAAGGGTTAAAGAAAATAACATTCGAGTTAGTCTTGAAAAAACAAAAAGAATGGGATTTAGGAAGACCGCCAATGTCGATTAGTGTTGCATTTGTTAAAATAACTAAAATACAGATCCAAGTCTTAAAAGCTTAGTATACAATATAGCATAAGGTGAACTAATTTGTTTTGAAAGGAAACTAACGAGACCAGGGTTCGGCCATTAACAATCAATTGCTATGCAATGACATTTGAATGAAATACTGTAAACTCTATTTAAATCAAAATCTAAATGGAAGTTATATAAACAGGAAAAATAAATTCTGAAAAATATTGAAACTAGTGGGGCAAAAAAACATAGGCAAATTATTTTCCTTATTCTATGTTTCATATTGGAAGTTTTTACTTCAAATTAAACAGTGACCGTTTCTCAAAAAAAAAAAATCATTTAACCAGTTTATACTACATTAATTCAATTCGAAATATGAAACCTAGCATCGTTAGATTCGGAACACGACTTTCAAATATTTCCTGTCTTTTAAAAGTATTTTTATTCTAGGCTTCTATGTAGGTGATGGTTTTTTTTTTCCTTTTTTCTCTTAACTTCAATTTACAACGTGAGTGGCAAATTTTCCAAACCATCTTTCCTCATTATGAGCTCTAATAATTTCAGCTGTCTTTTCCTGGTATTTTGTATGAGTTCTCATTTTGCATTCACTTTCTCTAAGACTTTGTCGTTACTCATATGTTCCGTCCATGATATCCTCAGATTTTCGATATTTTTCAGGGGTACCTCGACACAAAACCTAACTAAGAACACTCGCAGACGCTTATAGTATAACAGTGGAAGTTTTCAAGAAAATCGGTTCAACCGTTTCGGAGTCTATAAGTAACGGATACACACACACATACACTCACACACAAACAAAGTTCCATTTATAAATAAGTTTAAATTATTATATATAAGTCCCCTGAGTAAATGGTATCATGGCTGAGACTAAGAGCTACAATTATACCTATTAGAGCCAAACCCGAAGCAAAAACTAAAATAAAAGGGCTGAAAAAATAAAGACATACAGGCAGATAAACAGACACACACACAAACATCTTGCCTTTCACACACACACACACACACACACACACACACACACACACACACACACACACACACACACACATATATATATATATATTACCAATTTTCTGCACTATTGTAAGAACTGCAACGTTGAAACTTGTGAATATCGTTTCTTATGTCTTTATCTATGAGTGTATCAAATTTGATTAAAATCAGACTACTCTTTTTATAACCCGATTTTTTCGATTATCGATTTTCCATATTTATCGGGAGTACCTCGACACAAAACCTAGCTAAGAACACTCGCAGACGTTTATAGTACAACTGTGTAAATTTTCAAAGAAATCGGTTCAGCCGTTTCGGAGTTTATAGGTAACGGACACACACACAGACCCACACACAGATAAAGTTCCATTTATAAATAAGTTTAGATATTAAATTCAACAGACTATTCCTTGTCCCAATTAACAACATAATATATGTAATTTTTATATCAGCTGCTAATGTGATCTTATCGAACCGCTCAGACATAATATTATGAATAAATAGTTCTGCTATCAGTATAGATATCGAGTTGAAAAAGATCTAGACGCGTGGCCTTTCAAGATAACTTTAATTTCGCGATTCAATTTTACTAAACTTTCTTTTGTTTTACGGCTTTTCACTCTTATTTTTAATTTACTCAGTATAGTTTCAATCCTTTTTTAAATAGTTTTATGGTTTTATATTCTGAGGAATATTATACCGTTTATTTGAAAAAAATTAAATAATTCCCTTGTCTAAGTATTAGTCTATGCGTCTTAGATGAGGTAGTATTTACATTTTTTTTTACATTTTTCGGACTGTTGTCTTCGTCTTTATTGTTGTTTTTACGACGTTACGGTAAGCTCTGTCCTTCTTCAGATGCTAGGAATTTTGAACTGAACACTTTATTTCGATCACTGTGGTATATAATTCTCATTCTACGTGCGATGACACTTCCAAATGGCATGTAGTGATCTCTCTTTATCTCAATTCTCTAAGTTTTTTGTGCACGACTGCTGTAGCCAGATATTGAAATAACATCTCTTTGGATCAAATTCTTGGATCTAATCAACGCTTTTATCAATTGTGATATGTAAGCATTGCCTTTGCTACAGTCCGAACAGTGTGAATAATATCTTATTTGTGTTGTATCTTTGTCTTTTAGGGGCCAGATCAATGGATTAATTAAAAAACTGCACGTGAATTTTAATGCTTCCAGAACGAAGGTGCTTTCTATTAAACATCGCAGTCAATCGCTTCTACCTCCCATTAGCATGGATTAGTAAAACACTGCGCCTCGTCGGGTTAGCTCTCCAACAGACCTTAAGTGGAATGACTATATAGAATCCATCACTAACTTCGCTGCTAAGAAGGTCTGTTCTCTGTGTAGGGCCAGGAAGTTTTTCCCGTCTAAAAAATCCTGCACAGATATAAATCTCCCATCTGCTCGTGCATTTAATACTGCTGCCAGAGCTGGTCAGGTGCTCCTGCCATCCACCTAGAGGTTCTTGACAAAATCCAACGGAGAATCTGTAATGTGATCGATCCCGACTTGGCAGCTCAGATATAGTCACTTTCCCACCGGCGCAATGTGGCTTCCCTGTGTCTCTTCTGAAAATACTTTCACGGCTTCTGCTCCGATGAACTTGGCTCACTGGTGCCCCCTATATATACATTTACTTGAGCAACAGGATTCGCAACTAGGTCCCACCCTTTTACTGTGAAACCAATAAAATGTAAACGCAAATTCTACCCCAAAAGCTTCTTTTCTCGCACTTCCCACGCGTGGAATTCCTTTCCGTTTACTTGCTTTCCCGACAGCTACAATCTCCAAGAATTTAAATGTAAAGTCAATAGTCATCTCCTATCTCACTGACTCGCATCCTTTCTCTCATGCCATTTTCTCCGTCCGCTCCACTTTCATCAGTATTCTCATCCTTCTCTTACCCACATTCTGACACCTCCTATAACATGTAACTCTTTCTTATAACTTCCCACCTATGTAACCCTCTGCATAACAGCGGTAGCAAAATGCCTTGCTTGGGGCGATATGATAAAAAAAAAAATTCTATACATTTATATTCCAGAGAATGTAAATAAATCTAAAAGACATGCATGTGTAGCTAATCAGTATTTCATCGACTGATTGATTCGTTTTCTATGGCTTATCAACAGACAAGAAATTATTATGTAAATATAAAGTGGAGGATCAATTTTATATTATAATCAATATATAAATTGATCCCTCACTTTGTGGCCAAGGTCATCCATCTCTTACACACTTCCAGACACCCCCTATAACCTAGCACTCTTTCTCATAACTTTCCTCCTATGTACCCCACTGCAAAACAGCGGCAGCAAAATGCCTTGTTTTGGGGCGATATGATAATAAAAATAAAAAGGTTTTTTTCATTGAATATGATTTCTAGCTTTCACAGCCTAGTACTATAGTGGGTTATCCATTCTTTTCCAGTTTATAGTGGGGAGTCCGTTCTAGTGAAGGGTATTTGTATATTGTTGCAGATTAACGGAATTTGGCCTCGTTGTAAATAGCCTACTATAAGTCATAAATGATTATAAATCAAGAAAAGCAAATTGAGTTGAAAAATAACATTTTATATATACACAAATCAATTAAGGTTTTTACAATTAAAGTAATACTTGAAGTATAGGTCCAACGGACGTTAAAATGTTCATGGCAATAAAATACTGAAAAGAGAATTAATGCTTAGGAAAGTGGGAGCGTTATAAGTAAGGAATGTCTTTGATGTATTCGCTCCTTAGGGCAGTAAGTAGTTTTGAGACAGGGACGACGGAAAAGGGAGGTGAAGACGACCAGCATAGTAAGCCATTGACTTGGTCAAGAGAGATACTAATTACTCTCGTCTGTCTCGAGTCAGTCTGTGTATGTCTGCCTCGGTCTGTCTGTCTGTCTGTCTGTCTGTCTGTCTGGCGATGCTTTCTGTATCGGCTTTTTATTTCGACTTTTTGGATCGCAGCAGATCATTTGGGAATTCAAATCCGTATTTGATTCTGGGCTTTCCATTGGCCGATAAACAAAATTCGCGTAGGCTCGCGAACTGGAAATTTAATATTTAATTAATTTTTAGTTTTCAACCGGAACATATGCGCGAAGCCGGCTGCGTACCGACGACTTTTGGTCATTTGTTTTTTTGTCCTGTTCATCGCTTTTGCTCGGTCGGTATCACCAAAGTACTTTTACTAAGCATTCGTTTATCACGCGTGGCAATCGTCGGCCTAATCAGTGTAAAAATACGTAGCGAAAGATCATAACATTGCAAGTTGTGAGGACCAATATGTCAAATCCTGTCAAATTCCTTCGAGATTTTCAAAACAACAGCCCGGGTAAATTTTTTTTTAATTCAATTTTTCTACAATTCAAATCCTTTTCCTGGCTTTCTATACATTTTTAGATCTGAACTGTTCAGTGTCCAGGTACCGGCTACCATCAGCGATTATTTAAGACTTTTGCTATTTTAGGCTGTGTAGGTTTCGTTATGTCAGAAAATTAACAATGAAGAAAGCAATTTAATAAAAAAAAAATGATGTTCTATCAGTTACACCTTGAAGATATCACGGCAATATTGTCTTCGTGTATCTTCAAAAGTCTGCATTATCAGAGTCCGACAACTGATTTCTCTTTTGACCTAGCTCTGACAAATCAGTGGGTAAGGGGGGGGTAGCTGGCTTGTAACATGCAATACCTCAAAAAACAAACAGATAAAATCTAATTCCCACTGAGACAAACAAGTTTTTATTCGGATTCGAAGGTTTAAATTTATTCATGTACGCTTCAGAGATCCAGGTGAAATTAATATATTGATTCATCTTAACGCCATTGTGATCTAAAGTTTAAACCTAGAAACTCTTGTGATTTACGTTCAAAATTATAATGTATAAACTTCAAAAGCTGATTAGGTTTATATGCCAAACCAACCGGAAGTCGAGTGAAAATGTGTTGTTTTACACAAAAGCAGGCGATAACCTTCATAGAAGGTTGCTTTAATTAAAATATTAACTTGTCATATGCCCTCCAAGTAATCTGACCTCTCCATATCTCTTTTTGAGATACTTATTTCTTATTTTTAATTATGGTAATTAAGTGGTAATTTTTAAAGTGTGAAATTGTCAGAGAGAGGAAGGGATTGAACCTTAGTGTTAAGCTTGCGTTTAGGTAACTTTAGACATTGTTGTAAACTAGAAGCTATACCAGAAACATGCATATAGATTACATACTATACCAGCACCTGTCCATTTCTAAATAAACTAGCAAAAATGGTTGCTTTCCTTAAATTGCCTCAGTTTTTAGCTGCCTTTTTCTGATAAGATCTAATTTTACAAGAGACGGATCAGACCAAAAAGAAAGAACTTCTGTTATGGCTTGTCTAGGGGCTGCTTAGTCCGCGTCTTTCAGCGTTGCGGGTGATCATCTGTGTTCCACACTACAGCCGCTTTCTCACAGGCAAATAATCGCGTGACTGTTACTATTCTAAGGCTATTTCCATGGCAAATGCTCAAGCGAGATGCACTCATTATTTCAAACAGTTCAGAACTTCACAGCAAAAACTAACCAGCCATAATTATTAGGCCACCCCAACGTTTAAAAAAAATGATGTATTTCATACAATTTTTTAGTATTTATTGCCAAGTGAATAATTGTAAATGATAATAGAATGGTTCTTTTGTTATTATTACTTTGCAAAATTTTACAAGACAAATAGCGACAATTTACCCATCGCACCTGTAGATTTGATATATATATATATATATATATACATATATACACTCCCGATCAAAAATTTAAGACCACTTAAAAATCATTAAAAAGAAATTTTACAGATACATTTTAAACTCCTACCACTTAAGGCTACCAATACTACAATTTGTTATGGAAACAAAAAGCTACATTCCAAACATTTTATTTAGAAATTTACATTTTTATAACAAAAGAACCATTCTATTTTCATTTAGAATGATCCACTTTGCAATAAATACTAAAAATAGTATGAAATACATCATTTCCTTTAAAAACCCGGGGTGACCTAATAATTATGGCCGGTAGTGTATATATATATATATATATATATATATATATATATATATATATATATAATCTACAGGGTGCGATGAATAAATTGTCGCTATTTACCTTGTAAAATGTTTCAAAGTAATAATAACAAAAGAACCATTCTATTTTCATTTAGAATGATCCACTTTGCAATAAATACAAAAAATAGTATGAAATACATCATTTCCTTTAAAAAACTTGGGTTGCCTAATCGTTATGGCCGACATTGAGACGAATCAATCCCGTCCCGTTCGTATTCCATTAGCTAGAATTATTCACAATTGGAACAACTTTTTCTGAAGACCTATTATTTTATAGAACATAATCCGGAGATTTTTGATTGCTACAGACATCCATTTTTAGTCAAATGTGAGCCGCCATCTTTCTCGCCTATCCTCATGATTTGCACTTTTTGTTTTCATTTTGATACAACATCTAACCTGAGTTACTCTTGGGCCTTGCATCAGCGGAGCAAACAGTAGCAAAAATTTAAAAACGATGGTCAAATTCAAGACATGGCTGATATAACATCTTTGATTTAAAAATGTTCCCGATTTGATGTAGGTCGTATTATAAGCATGACGCTGCAGTTACGTTTCAAAGAGGATCATGGTCGTTAGATAATATTTTAAATATCGGCTTACCTCTGGGACTAATATTTTCTTTGGTATTTATTTCAAGTTCCTAGCAACATAAAAGTATCGATTTGGTTTGGCTTATTTTGTTTTCCGGCATATCAACTTGAGTAGGTTATTTAATTCCTACAATATTTTTAGGATAGGTTTGTATGAATAGAACATGTATTCTTAGTAAGAAATCAGTTTGGAGATCAGGTTTCATTGACTTATTTTTATAAAGAGTTTTTTTTATTATCGAGAGTCAAATGTACTGCTCGTAAAAGATTTTTGAACAATATATTTTTACTAGGATTTGCGTTGTGATGCAGTGGATATCGACTCAGATCGACAAATTGGGGAAGTCGTGTTCGAATTCCAGTTGAATTCCTTAAATTCACTTGCGCACAAATAAACCTTGGCTAAAGTATTAATCCGTCTCTTCCCTCCAACTATAGGTTAAATAATAGGACAGATTGGGTTGTATAGCTTTGGTTGGCAACCAGTCTACCGCAGAAAGCTATGGCAACCTACTGCGGGATAATCTTCTGCCCAGTCAGTCATGTCTCTTTCGAGACATGATTGCCCACATCGCGTGGTACCTGATTGATTTTTTACGATAAGAATCTATTTCTATACTTTCATAATGTTTTGGCCTTAGTTTAAGGTCAACAATTTGCCCATAGCTTGGGCCCTAACAGGTGCTACCGCTCCTGATCATGATGGACCTAGTAACAACAACAAAAATGTCCTGATCAGAAATTTTGATGCCAGATGTAGTTTATCGTTATACCCAAGACAAAGGAAAGTATCGGTGTTTAATTGAACCTGATGCCAGATGATTGTCAGTTAAATACCTTGCCTTCTTCCCGAAGCAAAACGAGAACACAGGCTGTTTTATAAAAAAACATTATAGAAATAAAGTGCTTCTTACCACACCGGCGGTTTTGTTTTGTACAAGCGTTAAAATCGTTGTTTTCCTATTGTTCCCAGGAAGGTGGATAATAAGGAAGAGGCCAAGTGGTAATAATCTGTCAATGCACTGCTAAGTGAGGAAGGATTGGAAAGTATTAACAAACAGGCTAAATACTCACTAGGAAATGCTTTCTTTATCTATCCTATGCCTGGATTCGTCATCGGAGGCCACAATTTAAACAACCTAACGTACGCAGATGATACAGTGCAGATAGCAGACACAGAAAGGAAACTACAAGACTTCCTACAGAAGGTAACTGAAGTGAGTGATAAGAAAGGACTAAAAATAAACTTCACGAAAACCGAATACAAGGTCATCAGTAAAAAGAGCAGCCCAAAATGCCAAATACAGGTCGGGGATACTAGAATCAAGCAGGTATAAAAAATTAATTACTGGGAAGCGTTATAACAGAAGACAGAAAGTGTCACACAGAGATCCGAAGGCGAATTGGCATGGCGAAGGAAGCATTTCAGAAGCTGAGTAGAGTATTAAGAAACAGGACAATTTCGCTAGAAACAAAGAAGAGAGATACTGGATTGCTATATGTTGCCAGTTCTTCAATATGGTAGTGAATGCTGGACAATATCATCAAAGATGAAGGAAAAACTTGAAGCAACTGAATTGTGGTTCTACAAAATGATGCTGCGAATATCATGGATCGAGCAATGATGAGGTTTTGGAAATGATGGAAACGAAAAGGAAATTAATATTGAGCATCAGGAAGAGACAGCTGAAGTTTCTGGAACATGCAACGAGGAAAGAGGGCTTGGTGAACCTGGTACTAAAAGGCCAGATAGAGGGAAAAAGGGACAGAGGAAAGCAGTGGATAACATATTTAAAGGACCTAATCAGGTGGATGATTGAACGAGGGTTTCATGGTGTAACAGAAGAAGGCTTGCTAAGAGCCACCAGGGATAGGGAGACGTAGAAAACCATGATCGCCTACGTCCTGAAAGAACAGGGCACATAGAAGAAGAAGACTCATTGCAAAACGTAATCTATTTTTGTCAGTTTCTGTAAAACTCTTTCATACTCTTGAAATAGAAATCTGAGTATTAATCAAAATGGCCGTTTACGCTTAACGCTGCATTATCCTTTGAGATGGAAACTATAAAACGAATACTGATATTGAATTCAGTGGCTAAAAATGTTCGTTTTGTGTTTGTCGTAACGTGACATAAGGAGCGTTCATTTTCTTTTTTTTTACTGACTTCATTAAAAAAACAGATGCCTTTTTGCATTGTGACAGCTGTCATATCAGCGTTCATCTTTAAAAAGCTTTTGTCAAAATTGACGGAGTATTTTTGCTTATTGATTGTAAAATTAAAGATGGAAGAAAATAATATTTTCTGGATAACATGCTTGTAATATATTTTCAAGAAAAAATTACTTATTTATTTCAAGAGTCTGCTGTGAATTTGAATGATTCTTTTTAGTCTGAATCTATTTTTCTAAAATTTCTTTTATCGAACTTCCAGTCTGAGGAACTTTCTTCTATATACTTGCTTTCCTGGTAGCTACAATCTCCAAAACATTTTAATGTAACCTCAGTTACCATCTTCTCATTCATCTCTCTAAATCACACCCACCTTCCTAAATCCCACACATCTCTTGTCCTTTTTTCAGCACCCCCTCTAATCTGATCTCTCTTTCACTGTAACCCCCTGTGCTCGGGTGGCAATCCAGCCTTGATTGGAGTGAAATGTTATAAGTTGCTTTGTCTTCTGATGATTATAAAGCGTTATGTTCTATTTTAAAAAGGCATAATTAAGTTGCATTGATTATTTTTACTGTATGTTATTTACGATCATTTTGCACACAATTTATTTCGGTATCCGGTGGCTTGCACAAGGTAATTTTGGGTATGTGTGCTGTGGTGCCGTGGATATCGGCTCGGAACGAGAGATCGGGGAGCCGAGTTCGAATTTCAGTTGAATTCCTTGCATCCACCTACGCGCATATACCCTTGGGAAAGGTATTAATCTGTCTATTTCCCTCTAGTTATGGGCTAGATAACAGGACTTATTGGATTGCCTTGGCTGGCAGCCAGTCTAATGAAGAAATTAATGGCAACCTACTTTGGGATAATCTCGAAAGAAATATGATCGCCTAAGCGTGTATCACGTATGGCACTTAACTGTCTGTGTTTAATTTGTGGAATTCATTGAATTTTTTGTATTAATAATAAACTTATAGTTTGTTCTTAAATTTAGCTCGTGTCGTCCGTTTTAGTTGTGTGCCCATATAAATTAAATGTTGCATCAAACATTAGTTTAAACTATTTTTGTAGGTCTTTACAAAAACATCGTTTAAATCATTCGTTCTGTGATAGTCGTTAAAAGGGTTGCTTATATTAATGATTTTATTAAAAACAGCTTCGAATATAACTGAAATTTTGATATTTTTTCAGTTCGCATTTTTTAAAACTGTCAGTACGCACTAAATAAACGCAAATTCTCATCATCATCTGACCCTTTATACACCCAATCGTATGTAGGGCAGTGATTTTTTGTTATTGTTTCTGTAACAAACTGCTTTTTTGTTTTCATGGGGCAGGGTTGTTAACCATATGCCCAACACCCAAACCTGGAGGACCGGTGGATCATTCTTGATCCTTACGTTTAAAGCACCTGGTACTCCTAAACGACCACCCATATAAGTACTGACTAGGCTCGATGTTGCTTAATTCGGTGATCGGACGAAAACCGGTGTATTCAATACGATACAGCCGAAGACTAAACGCAAATTGTTTGAATGAATATAGTCTCAGCATAAAAAATACTCGACTAAATTTGGTTACTTCTTTAGTTATCCATTCACTGTAATAAAGTGATTTTATAATTTAAATTTCTACCTAGTCTGTTGGTTTATCACTTGTTCCATGTTTAGGATTGAGTTTTCGGTTACTTCTAAATTATATTGCAAATCTATTCTTTCGTCTCTGCGACTTTATTTAATACTAGCAGTATCACCCGGCGTTGCTCGGGTGTAATGAAAGCTTGAAAACAAAGCCATGGTCCTGGAGCTCAGAGGACGTTGGCATGAAAGACTAAAATGCAATAGTTGTTTCCAGTTAAAGCGAAAACGTAGATTGAAAGAAAAATGAATGGATGTAAGTCAATTTTTTTATTTCCTCGTATCGATATCAAATAAGTTCTTTTCGTCGTAAACTGAATTTTGTAGGCTAAATAAGTCCTCTGAGTAAATGGTATCATGGCTGAGACTAAGAATTACAATTATACCTACTTAGAGCCAAAAACTAAAATACTAAAATAAAAGGACAAAAACTAAAATAAAAGGACTGAAAAAAATAGAGACATACAGGCAGATAAACAGACACACACACAAACATCTTGCCTTTTATATATATATATATATATATATATATATATATATATATTATTGATTTTCTGCACTATTGTAAGAACTGCAACCTTGAAACTTCTGAATATCGTTTCTTATGTCTTTGTCTATGAGGGTATCAAATTTGATTAAAATCGGACCACTCCTTCTATATTTTCGATTATCGATTTTCGATATTTATCGGGGGTAACACGACACAGAACTTAGCTAAGAACACTCACAGACAGTTTTAGTATAACTGTGTAAATTTTCAAAATAAGTTTAGATTTAGTTATTTATTCAATAGCCTGCCGGAATAATTCTGTTTTCGTTGTCACTTTAAGTTGTTATGCTTCCTTCTGTCTTTTCGACAAGTATTTTCGTGGAAATTGCTCTGACGAAACTTCCCTGGTACCCCAACCGCGTGTATTACTCGTGCTACTCGATTGGCATTTAGGTCTCATCCTTTTAACGACAAAATAGTTAAATGTAATTGACGCTTCTACTCTAATAGTTTCTTTTCTCTTTCCCGTTTGTAGAATTCATTTCCATTTGCTAGCTTCTTTGATAGCTACAATCCTCAAAACTTTAAATGCAATGACAATTACCATCTTATATCTACTTGATAATCGTCCATCTCTTATCTTTTTCTCGATATCCTCTGAACAATTTTTTCTCTCATTGTAACCCCCTGCGCGCAAGTGATATTTTTGTCTTGCTTGAGGTGAAATGATTATAAAAAAAACTCTGAAAATTTGTGTGCTAAATTGTGTTTTTATTAAAGAAATAAAACAAACAACAAACAAACAACAAAACAGAAACTAAAAACTACATCAAGATATAATTCTTAATCGCTGCAAAACACTCATGAAGAATGATCTGTTGACAATTTGGAACAGTTTTGAAATCGAGAAAACAAAAAATAATAAATCTAAAATAAACCTTATATAACAGACGATAATTCATCATGTCTGATATAGTATATGATACGAACCTGTGTTTTTATATAAGTTCAGAGAGAAAAACCGAACCACTCCTTTATCAATAAAGAAAAGCTTGATTTGGCAAGAATAAACTAGTGAATAATAAAAAAAATAATAATACAATTTTTAAATGAGGCCAAGAAAATTTTCTTATGATTTTTATTTTACATTTCAAAGTATATCAGGAAGATTTAATCTTTAACGAAAATCGTCTCATATTTTGCCTCATTAATTTCGATATTTAAAAGGATGGCATATTGTGAACCTAAATGTTTACAGAATTTGATGGAGCGGTTTTGGCAGCCATTTTGTTATTAATGTCGTGAAACACGGGCATTGAAAACGAATAGATTAAGAGACACAGAGAGAAATAATGCTAGGTAGATAGATAGAAAATCAATAAATACCTAACAATGATATATTATTATTATTATTATTATATTATTACATTAGAACATGTAAAACAACTCCATATATATATATATATATATATATATATATATATATATATAGATAGATAGATAGATAGATAGATAGATAGATAGATAGATATATTGTTAATATCCAAATGAAGAAGAACGAAGCATAAAAATTGCAACGTTCAAAACATTAAATCAGAACAGTGCTCAATATAAAAAATAGAGTAATGAATATTTATTATTAATTATTTCATTAAAACGGGTAAAAAACTACTACAAATTTGTACATTGTAAGGTTACCATCAATACTAACCAACTGATGAGACATTGTTCTTTTGTAGTAGTTGTTTGAAATGTACAATAAAAATGATAAGAATATTTCCCTGGCCTCATTTAAAAATTGTATTATTATTTTTTTTATTATTCACTAGTTTATTCTTGCCAAATCAAGCTTTTCTTTATTGATAAAGGAGTGGTTCGGTTTTTCTCTCTGAACTTATATAAAAACACAGGTTCGTATCATATACTATATCAGACATGATGAATTATAGTCTGTTATATAAGGTTTATTTTAGATTTATTATTTTTTGTTTTCTCGATTTCAAAACTGTTTCAAATTGTCAACAGATCATTCTTCATGAGTGTTTTGCAGCGATTAAGAATTATATCTTGATGTAGTTTTTAGTTTCTGTTTTGTTGTTTGTTGTTTGTTTTTTTAATAAAAACAATTTAGCACACAAAATTTCAGGGTGTTTTTTATAATCATTTCACCTCAAGCAAGACAAAAATATCACTTGCGCGCAGGGGGTTACACTGAGAGAAAAAAATTGTTCAGAGGACTTCGAGGAAAAGATAAGAGATGGACGGTTATCAAGTAGATATAAGATGGTAATTGTCATTGCATTTAACGTTTTGAGGATTGTAGCTATCAAAGAAGCTAGCAAATGGAAATGAGTTCTGCAAACAGGAAAGAGAAAAGAAACTATTCGAGTAGAAGCGTCAATTACATTTAACTATTTTGTCGTTAAAAGGATGAGACCTAAATGCCAATCGAGTAGCACGAGTAATACACGCGGTCGGGGTACCAGGAAAAAAGTTTCGTCAAAACAGTTTCCATAAAAATACTTGTAGAAAAGACAGAAAGAAGCATAACAACTTAAAGTGACAATGAAAACAGAATTATTCCGGCAGGCTATTGAATAAATAAATCTAATCTAAACTTATTTGTAAATGGAACTTTGTGTGTCTGTGTGTGTGTGTATCCGTTACCTATAGACTTCGAAACGGCTGAACCGATTTTCTTGAAAATTTACACAGTTGTACTATAAGCGTGTGCGTGTGTTCTTAGTTTCTGTGTCGAGTTACCCCCGATAAATATCAATAATCGAAAAAATCGGGTTATAGAAGAAGTGGTCCGATTTTAATTAAATTTGATACACTCATAGACAAAGACATAAGAAAAGATATTCAGAAGTTTCAAGGTTGCAGTTTTTACAATAGTGCAGAAAATCGATAATATATATATATATATATATATATATATATATATATATATATAAGGTAAGATGTTTGTGTGTGTGTCTTTTTATCTGCCTGTATGTTTGTATTTTTTCAGCCCGTGTATTTTAGTTTTTGCATCGGGTTGGGCTCTAAGTCGGTATAATTGTATTTCTTAGTCTCAGCCATGATGCTATTTACTCAGAGGACTTATTTAGCCTACAAAATTTTTACGGTGAAAAAAACTTATTGATATCGATACGAGGAAATCAAAATTTGACTTACATCCATTCATTTTTCATCTTTCAGTGTAAGGTTTTGCTTTAACTGGAAACAATTGTTGCTTTTTAGTCTTTTGTGCCAAAGTCCAAAGAGTCTGATCTCCAGGACCATGGATTAGTTTTAAAGCTTTCATTACACCCGAGCAACGCCGGGCTATACTGCTAGTATATATATATTTCTGTACTTTTTAAATGACCCTTTTAAATGATGAATGTAATTTTCTGGAATATATTACCCATTATAGGAAACAATACAAGATATTGTTGCGCGCATGTTGTAGGGAGTGCCCGACAAACGTTTTTTCCAACTTCTACATATTTCGGAAATTAAAATTAAGATTTTGTCATATTTTAATATGTACACTTATTTTGTCGATATTATAGTATAGTAATAGTAAGAAGCTTTTAAACCAGAGTCATGAAACCACAGTAAATTGCAAGCACATTAAAGAACTAACCTTACAATCATGCTAAAAAATACTACAAAACCCGGAGCTGGGACCACCTAGAAATTCTTCTAAAAAATCCAAAATTCTATACAAAAAAATCGAATTACTAAATTCTAAAGTAAGGTTTAATATTCATAATTAGATTAGAAATTTTACTAAAACATTAAAAATTCTATAGAAAAAATCGATTTACTAAATTCTAAAGTAAGGTTTAATATCCATAATTAGATGAATTATAAAAACTGTCCTTAATACGCACATTAAACTTCAAATATTACCTTAAATACAAACACACCTATTACCTATTCACCTATTACCTTAAATACAAACATTCAATCTTTCCTGCTACATAAAATTCTACTTATTACGCACTTATTACCTGTTTACCTATTACCTAAAATTTCTAACATTAAAATTTACCTCTTACATTAAATTTTACTGCAAACGCTGATCTAATTACGATTTAAAATTTAATAGAAAAACTTGTTTTCAAAACTACGATCTAATTAAAATTTAAAATTTAATTGAAAAAATCGATTTTCTAAATCCAAAATTAAGATTAAATATACAAATTTAGATTAATTATAAAAACTCTGCTTAAATACAAAAATATTCTTTACTAAATAAGCATCCCACCCCTAACCTGTTCCTCTAAGAAATCCTAAAGCATATAGTCTAGTCACAAGATAAAAAAAAAACTTACATTCCAGCTGATAATGTTAAATCTGTCTAGAAATCAAAGACATTCATTAAGCAAACATATTCACTACCCACACCACTCTCTTCAAAATTTTAAAGGTCAATCCACAAGACTTGTTCCCTTATCACTAACCCCCCGCCAATAACACACACACAACTGACCAAGTATACGAAAAAAAAACTTAAAATTAAAAATTTAATAGAGAAAATCGGTTTTCAAACTGATCTAATTAAAATTTAAAATTTAACAGGAAAAGTCTATTTCCTAAATCCAAAATTAAGATTAAATATACAAATTTACATTAAATATAAAGACTCTGCTTAAATACAAAACTATTCTGTACAAAATAAGCATCCCACCCCTTACCGACTCTTCTAAGAAATCCAAAGGATATAGTCTAGTCGCAAGATAATAAAAACTTACATTCTAACTGCTAATGTTAAATCTGTCTAGAAATCAAAGACTCTCATTAATCAACCATTTTAACTACCCACACCACTTTCTTCAAAATTCTAACGGTCAATCCCCGAGGCTTGTTCCCTTATCACTAACCCTCACCAACACCCCACACACAACTGACAAATATAAGAAAAGAGGCTTTCCATTCCTGTCTATAACGCCTGTTGAGTCATTGAAGTTTTAATGTTGAAACAAATATACTATTTGTAGTGGATATATATTAAAAATAGATATGTACATGTTCTAAAATATAATTTCTAATAAATATTCACGGCTCTATATATTATATATTGAGCACTGTTTTAAATTAATGTTTTGAACGTTGTAAAATTCTTTCTTCGTTCTGTATTCACTCGGATATATATATATAAAACAAAAATTTCGATGTTTAAATACGTTTTAATAGCCATTTCTACGAGGACTTCCTCGTTTCTTTAGCAACGGCGAAACGAAAATTTTATCTAGTCAAATTCAAATGACAAAAGATTTCATACCGGTAGAAGTACAAAAAAAAAAAAAGAAAAAAAAAACAAAACAAAAAAAAACATCCATCCACAGGAAAATAAAATGGGGTGGAATTAATATTTTTTGAAATAAACAGGGAGCAGACAGATACCTATGTCTTATATTAGAAGAGATCCCCTCCCCTTTATCCGAGTTAGCTCTGTAATTAGAATATAGTATTTGCATCGAACTCTCCACCTTGATCAATTTTAATATTAATGAAATTAATATTAATTAGGATCATGTTTTTGGGATTTAACTACCTGAATATCCTGTTGGATTAAAAATATAATATATATATATATATATATATATATATATATATATATATATATATATATATATATTTTACTAATCGACGACATAATTATTGCAAAAATATAAAATTATAAAGCACTGTTATAAAGCAAAATCGAAGTAAGAGCTTTCATAACTGGTAGTGAAGTTTAATGACTGGCAGTAAAGAGAAAGAACTGAATCTACTCTACCTCGTTATTGTCTCTCTCATCATGTGTGTAACAGGGGGAACATATATATATATATATATATATATATATATATATATATGACAGACTTTATTATAATCAGTCAGTTAAGTGCCATACGTGATACACGCTTTGGGTGGGCGATCATGTCTCGAAAGAGACATGCCTGACTGGGTAGAAAATTATCCCGCAGTAGATTGACATTGCTTTCTGCGATAGACTGGCTATAGAAGCCAATCTGTCTTATTATTTAAACCCTAACTGGAGGAAAGAGACGGATTAATACCTTTCTCGTTCCGAATCGATATTCACTTCACCACAACGCCATCCTTTTTTTTTTTATCATAAGAAGAATTAAAAAATGTAACCAGGTGTCAAACTATTTGGCAGACGTATTTTCTGCAAGTTTAATTATATTTTTGTGGACGTTTAATCATCGTCTGCTTTGTTCCTGTTTTTTATATACTATCAGGAAAAGAAAAGAAAGGTGACTGATTTGCTTACTTCACCCAAATAGCGTCTTCTCGTGCGTATGTAAATTGACTCGTTTGAATTTAGCCATGACTTGGAGATGCTTATAAACAGCGTGTTCGCGCCTTTCGTGCAATATTTTTTTGGTACCGGCCAACATGTCTTTATGCAGAAGGGAGATTATTGTCATCAGCCCTTCCGCCTTCAACATAAGAATATTTGTCCAGTAGCATCAGGAGTGAGCATCGTTTCTATGACAAATCAAAACACAGAACGGAACGAATGTGTTTACTCGTGCTACTAGACTAGCAATTACGTCCTACTTCTTTACAGTGAAATCAATCAAATGTAGCCACAACTTCTACCCTCAGCTTCTTTTCTCTCACTTCCCGCCTATGGAATTCTCTTCCGTATACTTGCTTTCTTGACAGCTATAATCTCCAAGAATTAAAGGCAATAGCAATTGCCATCTTATATCTCGCATGCTTTCCCTGACAACCCTTGTAACATGTTCTTTTCCCTTTCCACTCTACTCTCATGCAGCCGTCTTCACACCAGTGATCTCATCCTTCTCTTACTCATTCTCTGACACCCTCTGTAACGGGTTCCTCTTTCTCATCAATCTCCTCTTATGTAAACACTTGAGCACCAGTGACAGTACTGCCTTGCTTGGGGTGAAAAGATTTAGTGTTCTCGATAGGCTCCAAAGAAGAATCTGTAACGTGATAGGTCCCGACCTGGCAGGTCCCATCCACATGCAGTTAGATCAACTAAATGCAGCCGTCAAATCTACTGCATCAGCTTCTTTTCTGCACTTGCCGCCTCTGGAACTCCCTTCCATATACCTGCTTTCCTGACGGCTACAATCTCCAGGTATTTAAATGCAAGATAATGTTAAATCTGTCTAGAAATCAAAGATACTATACTTGACCAGGTATTTAAATACCAGGTCAATACTCATCTCTTATCCACTTGACTCCAATTTTTTCTAAATCACCCTGTATATCTTGTCCTATCATGTTCTTTTCCTTTCTCTTTGCCTTAGCAACTGTCTTCTCGCCTGTGTTTCCATCCTTCTCTTGCTCTTTCTCTGACACCCACTGTAACTGGTCCGTCTTTCTCTTCATTCTCCTGCCTAAATCTTTTCTATCTTATGTAGCCCCCTGCGCATCAGTGGGGGTACCGCCTTCCTTGGGGTGAAACGATTAAAAAAAATTTAGGTACTGTTCTTTTTTGTTTTAAAAAAAAGCAGTTAATGAAGCTTCGAGTATTTGCGGTGAACTAATTACACTGGTCAACAAAAAAAATTTTCGAGACGCCAAACATTTTTTAACTAACTTAACTGCGCTGAACCTGAAAATGACCTTACTTTTTCTTGATTAGCTGCCGTTTTTTTGTACAGAAATGCCTCATTTTTGGAAAAAACAATTTTCTTTTGTTTTTCTGTACATATGATAATGACCAATAGCTATATTTATCAAAGTAAAATCGTAGAAACCTCTTATTTTGTATTTAAACTAAACAATATTTTTCTGTTTATTAAGAAATACTTTTTTTTAAATAACTATGAGATTCTGTCTTTAAAATAACACGATTGACTATACCAAGACCAACAAGTATTTTCATCAAATCAATTAATAAACTAACAACAGAAATATAACCTTCGTGAACATAAGAGCTATGGTAAGAATTTACTCGTTCATGATTGGCTATCACGTTCAATGTTATTTAAGTCCCTTTTGATACACCAGCAGTAGTCAGCCATCATTCATTTGTCCCACCGTCCCTAGTAGCGCTCTTTCATTGTTTTGATAACCTGACGGAATCGTTTTCCTTGCTCATCACTCACATCGCCGCAGCTATCCGGAAATTTATCTATCGAAATAATGAGCCTTAATACTCATATTAGCGTATCACTGATAAAGTGTATTACTGATTATGTTTATCAGTTAAATTAAATTATGGCGATAACAGGTTAAGAGGCTTATCCCTTGTTCCCTGTTTAGGATGTGGTTTCCGGCTTTCTCTTTTCCAATCTTTTCACTATTACGTAGCCCCCTGCACATCAGTGGCGTTACCGCCTTGCTCGGGGTGATACGATTAAAAAGAAAATGGAAAAATTTGATACTTCCATTTTAAAATTTTTGAGTCAAACACACATTTTTTCTTATAAAAGTAGTTTATTTCAGGTGACTGACATAAACCACTCGGCCCACCTGAAATATGATGGTTTTCTACGATCTTTATTAACTAAATTTTGCGATCAGCCAAGATCGTAAATTTATTTTTTTTCAAAAATGAGCAATTTCAGTACAGCAAAAATGGTAGCTAACCACGAAAATCTAAGGTTATTTTCGAAACCAGCACCACCAAATTAGCTAAGAAACGTCTTTTTTATTTCTTGGTATCAAATGTCATGTTGGCCAGTGCTATCCGCTCCATTAAATCATTTTCAGTTAAATCTGCTGCAGTTTCTACAATGGAGACCCACATCATGATCAAATCTACGACACAGTAGTTTCTGTAAGATTCATACACTAGGTTCAAACATCTGAAAAATGACCTTACTTTTCCTTGGTTAGCTACCATTTCTTCTGTACAGAAATGCCTCATTTTTGGAAAGAAAAACATTTCTTTTGTTTTTCTGTACATATGATATTGACCGATGGCTATATTTCTCAAAGTAAAATCGTAGAAACCTCTTCTTTTGCATTTAAACCAACAAATATTTGTCTGTTTATCAAGAAATACTATTTTTTAAAATAACAATCAGATTTTGTCTTTAAAAATAACACGATTGAATATACCAAGACCAACAAATATTTTCATCAGATCATTTAATAAACTAACAACAAAAATATAACCTTCGTGAACATAAGAGCTATGGTAAGAATTTCCTCGTTCTTGATTGTCTATCATGTTCAATGTTATTTAAGTCCCTTTTGATACACCAGCAGTAGTCAGCCATCATTCATTTGTCCCACCGTCCCTAGTAGCGCTCTTTCATTGTTTTGATATCCTGACGGAATCGTTTTCCTTGCTCATCACTCACATCGCCGCAGCTATCCGGAAATTTATCTATCGAAATAATGAGCCTTAATTAGCGTATTATTATTAGCGTATCACTGATAAAGTGTATTACTGATTATGTTTATCAGTTAATAAACTTTTGTTTGTATCGTAAATTTTCTCTGACTTATTTTTTAAACATCGAACTTTTTTCTTCTTGTTTGTATTGTTAACCTGATTCATTTAAATGACGTAAAATAAATTAATCTTTTTCGTTACATGAAAGTGAAAGAGAACGAATGGAAGGAATAAGAAAGAAGAATAAGAGGATGAAGAAGAGGAAAGAAAGGTATGAAATACAATTAAGAAAAAGTAAAGGAGAGATTCAAAGAAAAATTAGAAGTAAAAAGAGAGGGGACATTTATGGTGAAGAAGAAAACAAAAACCTCTGACGTCAGTTATAAGAAAACAAAAACCTCTGACGTCAGTTATAAGAAAACTATCCCGTGATTTTAGTGCTTATCTGCTGCGTTGTCTATCATCAACCGTTGTTAGTTTATACGTGGTAAACGCTTGGGCGATCATGTCTCTTTTGATTCATGATTGATAGACGGATTATTTTCCCGTTGTAGTTTGATGTTTCTTTTTACAGTAGACTCGTTGCAACCTAAGGCTATAAAACCCAGTCAAGCCTGCTATTCAACCTATACCCGTGAGGAAGAGATGAATACATATCTTTTCCGATGGTATTTGCGCGTAAGTGAATGCAATGAACTTGAATGGAATTCGAACTACACTATCCTATTTCTCACTCCTCACCGATACTCCCACGTATTTCCGTTGTAATAAAGTTTAACCGTAATATGTGCATAAATTTCAATGCTTCCAAAACGAAGCTGCTATCAATTAACCATCATAGAAATTCGCACCTACCTCCCATTAGCATGGAACAGGCTTGCCTCCCAGAGAGTAAAACAATACGCCTCCTTGGCCTCACACTCTCGGCGGACCTCAAATGGAATGACTATATCGAATCCATTGCTAAATCTGCTGAAATGAACGTCGGTTCTCTCTGCAGGGCCCGGAGATTTTTCCCGTCTGAATCTATCCTGCACATATATAAATCTACCATCCGCCCCTGTATTGAATACTGCTGCCACATCTGGTCGGGTGCCCCTGCTACTCTCCTCGGGCTTCTTGACAAAATACAACGGAGAATCTGAAACTTGATCGATACTGACTTGGCAGACCGGCTGCAACCAATCTCTCACCGGCGTGACGTGGCTTCCTTCTGCCTCTTCTATAAATATTTTCATGGCTTCTGGTCCGATGAACTTAGATCATTGGTGCCGCCTAGGTACGAATTTACACGAGATACTAGATTAGCAACGAGGTCCCACACTTTTACAGTGAAACAGATAAGATGTAACCGTAATTTCTATTAGAACAGCTTCTTGTCTCGCGCTTCCCGCTTGTGGAATTCCCTTCCACATGCCTGCTTCCCCGACAGCTACAATCTCCAGGTGTTTAAATGTAAGGTCAATAGATACCTCCTATCACACTAATTTGCATCTATTCTCTAAAACACCCTCACCATCTACCCAACCCTCATTCTCGGTATCCTTACCCGTCTATCACCCTTCTTCTGACATTTCCTATATCTAACCATCCTTTCTCATCACTTTACCCCCTATGTAAGCCCCTGCGCAATAGTGGCAGTGGAATGTCTTGCTCGGGATGAAACGATTAAAAAAAATTAGTTTTATTGATTTTACGCCGTTGAGGTAATGCTAGACAATCTCCTCAAAGATGAAGGAGAGACTTCCAACGACCGAAATGTGGTTCTACAGAAGGATGCTGAGGATACAATGGACCGAACATATGAACAACGACGAGGTTTTGGAGATGGAAATGAAAAGAAAACTGATACTCAACATCAAGAAAAGACAGCTGAAGTTCCTTGGACAAGTAATAAGGAAGGAGGGTTTAGAGAATCTGATACCCACAAGTCAGATAGAGGGAAAGAGAGACAAGAAAAAGTAACACGTAACATACTTGACTGGATTGAGCAAGTGGATGGCAGAGCGGGATTTGGCTGAGGCAACAGGTGAAAACGTGTTAAGAGCCACTAGAGAAATTGTAAGGGCCATGATCGCCTACGTTCTGAAGGGATACGTCACATAGAAAATAAAACAGTTAAAGAAGCTTCGAGTATCGGCAGTGAACCAATTACGCTAGTCAACAAAAAATATTTTTGAAATGTTTTAGAGACACCAAACATCTTTTTTAGCTGAATCTGAAAAATGACCTTACTTTTTCTTGGTTAGCTGCCATTTCTTTGTACAGAAATGCCTCATTTTTGGAAAGAAAAAAATTCTTTTGATTTTCTGTACATATGTTATTGACCGATAGCTATATTTCTCAAAGTAAAATCTTAAAAACCTCTTATTTTTCATTTAAACCAACAAATATTTGTCTGTTTATTAAGAAATACTATTTTTTAAAATAATCAGATTCTTTCTTTAAAATAACACGACTGAATATACCAAGATCAACAAGTATTTTCATCAGATCATTTAATAAACTCACAGAAATATAACCTTCGTGAACATAAGAGCTATGGTAAGAGTTTATGCGTTCTTGATTGCCTATCATGTTCAATGTTATTTAAGTCCCTTTTGATACACCAGCAGTAGTCAGCCATCATTCATTTGTCCCACCGTCCCTAGTAGCGCTCTTTCAATGTTTTGATATCCTGACGGAATCGTTTTCCTTGCTCATCACTCACTTCCGCAGTTATCCGGAAATTTATCTATCGAAATAATGAGCCTCAATACACATATTAGCGTTTTACTGAAAAAGTGTATTATTGATAAAATTTATCAGTTAATTTGAATTTTGGCGATAAATTGAAAAAAATTCTTTATTACTATTTTAAAATATTTGACCCCAAAATATTTTTTTAAAAATAGTTCATTTCAGATGACTGACATAAATTGCTCGGCCTACCTGAAAATTAATGGGTTTCTACAATCTTTATAAACTCAATATTGTGACCAGCGAAGATTTAAATTGATTTTTTTCAAAAAAAAAGAACAACTTCTGTACATCAAAAAACGGTATCTAAGATCATTTTCGAAATCAGTAACACTAAATTAGGTTAGAAACGTATTTTTTTTCTTGGCATCAAATATATTGGCCAATGCTATCCGCCCCATTAAAGTTCAGTTATTTTCAGTTAAATCTGCTGCAGTTTCTACAATGGAGACCCACATCATGATCAAACCTACGACACAGTAGTTTCTGTAAGATTCATACACTAGATTCAAACATTTTTTTATGAGGCAAAAATAGTGATCATAAATTTATGTAAATGGATGCCAAAAAAGAAACTAGAAGTGGATAGTAAAGGAAGATAACATTGGTTAGAGCTACAAAGGATAGAATTGCATCACGGGAAACGGTACAAAGAAGAAAGAGAACAAGAAAAGAAGGAGGAAGAGGGAAATAATCATAGTAAACGGAGGGAGAAGAAGAGAAAAACAAGGGGCAGAGGAGGGAAAATAATCTAAACTTATTTATAAATGGAACTTTGTGTGTGTGTGAGTGTGTTTGTGTGTGTTTGTGTGATTGTGTGTGTGTGTCCATTACCTATAGACTCCGAAACGCTGAACCGATTTTCTTGAGAATTGACACAGTTGTACTATAAACGTCTGCGAGTGTTCTTAGCTAGGTCTTGTGTCGAGGTACCCCCGATAAATATCGAAAATCGATAATCGAAAAATTCGGGTTATACAAGGAGTGGTCCGATTTTAATCAAATTTGATACACTTATAGAGAAAGACATAAGAAACGATATTCAGAAGTTTCAAGGTTGCAGGTCTTACAATAGTGCAGAAAATCGATAATATATATAGATATATATAAAAGGCAAGATGTTTGTGTGTGTGTCTGTTTATCTGCCTGTGTGTCTGTATTTTTTCAGCCCGTGTATTTTAGTTTTTGCTTTGCGTTTGGCTCTAAGTAGGTATAATTGTAGTTCTTAGTATCAGCCATGATACCATTTACTCAGAGGACTTATTTAGCCTTCAAAATTCAGTTTACGACGAAAAAATTAATTTGATATCGATAGCAGGAAATCAAAATTTCACTTACATTCATTCATTTTTCTTTCAGTCTACGGTTTCGCTTTAACTGGAAACAACTATTGCTTTTTAGTCTTTTGTGCCAACGTCAAAAGAGTCTGAGTTCCAGGACTATGGATTAATTTTAAAGCTTTCATTACACCCGAGCCACGCCGGGTTATACTTCTAGTTTGAAAAATGAAAGAGAAAGAGGAAAGGAAGAACAAGTGAAAGAAAACGATGAAGAAAAGAGCAAGAAGAAAAATATATTGAGGAAGAAGGAGAGGAGAAAAGAGAAGAAGAAGAAGAGGGGTAGGAGGGAGAAGAACTATGAAGAAGAAAAAGAAGAATGAGAAAAAAGAGAAAAACGAAAAAGAGGTTGAAGAAGAAGAAAAGCAAGGAGAAAAAGATGACGAAGGATAATATCAAAGAGAAAACACAAAGAACTAGATGAAGAAGATGTGGAAGTGGAGGAAGAAGCAGAGGATAAAAAGAAAGAAGAATGGGAAGAAGAAAGAGGTGGAGTAAGAAAACGATGAAGAGGACGAGGAAGAAAAAAGATGAGAGAAAGAAGAGGAAGAAGAAAATGACGAAGAAGATTACAATGAAGAAGAAAACGAAGAAAAAGAGAAAAAAGACGGTGAAGAATATTAGGGTGAAGAAAACGAAGAAGAAGAAGAAGAAGAAGAAGAAGAAGAAAAAGAAGAAGAGGACAAATAAATCGATTTTTATCTGGTAAAAAATCCCACAAAAGTAGTTCAAACAAATGTTTGAAGTAATAATTTATATGGGCTCGCAAGAAAGACAGACGACACGAGCCGATTTAACGAACAAACGATGAATTTATCGTTAACACGCAAAAATTTTGAATGAATTGCACAAATTAAGTGCATTGTGTGACAAATTATGGCTAATAACATGTTTGTCGAAATAATCAATTCAAATGAAATATGTCCTTTTACAATATAAAATTACTAGCAGTATAGCCCGGCGTTGCTCGGGTGTAATGAAAGCTTGAAAACTAATCCATGGTCCTGGAGCTCAGACTCTTTTTACGTTGGCAAGAAAGACTAAAAAGCAATAGTTGTTTCCAGTTAAAGCGAAACCCTAGACTGAAAGAAAAATGAATGGATGTAAGTCCAATTTTCATTTCCTAGTATCGATATCAAATAAGTTTTTTTCGTCATAAACTGAATTTTGAAGGCTAAATAAGTCCTCTGAGTAAATAATACAGACATACAGGCAGATAAACAGACACACACACAAACATCTTGCCTTTTATATATATATATATATATATATATATATATATATATATATATACATATATTATCGATTTTCTGCCCTATTGTAAGATCTGCAACCTTGAAACTTCTGAATATCGTTTCTTATGTCTTTGTCTGTGAGTGTATCAAATTTGACTAAAATCGGACCACACTTTCTATAACAGGATTTTTTCGATTATCGAATTTTGATATTTATCGGGGGTACCTCGACACCAAACCCAGCTAAGTACACTTGCAGACGCTTATAGTACAACTGTGCAAATTTTCAAGAAAATCGGTTCAGCCGTTTCGGAGTCTATATGTAACGGACACACACACACACACACACACACAAAAAGTTCCATTTGTAAATAAGTTCCATTTGCTGCATAAGGGTATTAGAAAAAATATAAATTTCTTTTTATACAAGAGAAAGAATAAGAAATAGATGAGGACGAAGTAGAAAAGTAAGCGGGACCGTCTAAGACAAAAACATGAAGAAGGAAAAGTAAGTAAAAGACGAAGAAATGAAGAAGAAAAAGAGAATGGAGAAGACGACTAGGAAGATAAAAAAAGAAAAGTGAGAACAAGAAAAGAAAGACAAAGAAGAGGATGAAAGAGGAGGAGAAGAAGAGGATGAAAGAGGAGGAGAAGAAGAAACAAAAAACATAATCCCTTCCGTTGATTTGCTTCCCGAACAGCAACAATCTCCAAGAATTTAAATGTAAAGTCAATAGTCTTCGCCTATCTCACTAACCTGCATCCTCTCTCTCTCTCTCTCATGCTCCCTTCTCCGTCCACTCTACTCTCATCAGTATTCTCATCCTTCTTTTACCCACCTCCTGATACCCGCTATAACCTGTCACTCATTCTCATAACTTTCCTCCTATGTAACCCCTCTGAGCATCAGTGGCAGTAAAATGTCTTGTTTGAGAAGATATGATTATATAAAAAAAAATAGATAGATAGATATGAAAAGTTTGAGATAGATAGATAGATAGATAGATAGATAGATAGATAGATAGATAGATAGATATGGAAAAATCTAGATGGATAGATAGATAGATATGGAAAAATCTAGATGGATAGATAGATAGATATGGAAAAATCTAGATGGATAGATAGATAGATATGGAAAAATCTAGATGGATAGATATGGAAAAATCTAGATAGATAGATATGGAAAAATCTAGATAGATAGATATGGAAAAATCTAGATAGATAGATATGGAAAAATCTAGATAGATAGATAGATAGATAGATATGGAAAAATCTAGATAGATAGATAGATATAGGAAAAATCTAGATAGATAGATAGAAAAATATGGAAAAATCTAGATAGATAGATAGATATGGAAAAATCTAGATAGATAGATAGATATGGAAAAATCTAGATAGATAGATAGATAGATAGATAGATAATCAGTATTCTCATCATTTTCTTACCCTCTTCCTGAAATCCCCTATAACCTGTCACTTTTTCTCATAACTATCCCCCTATGTAACCCCCTGTAAAACAGAGGCAGCTTCCTTAGGGCGATATGATTATAAAAAAAATATCATACGTAGATAAATTTTGTCACCTATATTTTTTATCATAATGATATCAGCGTGTTAGAATCATAGAGGACCGAGAAATTCCAAACATGTTATTTTCTTCTGTTTTTAGGCCTCAATTATTTCATAAAAGTTCATTGCAATGATATAAGTATCCGCCTTTTGCCAACAAAGAAAAAAACATCAGCAATTTATCTGCACGCATGCGTAGATAAGACATAAATGAATGCCCGGCGTCACATATTACGTCAATTTACGTCAATCGTACCGGCTTCTGATGAACTTGCAAGTTAATCAGCAAACAGCGTGAAGGTAAATGATAATAAAATTATTGTGGACAATGTTAGATATACGCACACTGGAACCTGTATATTCGGATGTTTACATACCTTTTATTCGGTGACAATCCTATATGTCTTACAAAAAAACAAGGTCGATTTTTTTTTTAAAGAAATCTTTCCATTAGAAACATACAGGACTACTTTACACTAGCTTACTTTCCAATATTGGATGAATCGTTTATTAAAAGTAAGACATTTGAACCGTTTAATTTTGTGAAAAATATTTGAAAAAGCGGATGTGGTGCAGTGGATATCGACTCGGAACGAGAAATCGGGAAGCCGAGTTCGAATTCCCTTACGTGCAAATACCCCTGGGAAAGGTATTAATCCGTCGCTTCCTACAGTTATGGTTTAAATAACAGGACAGATTTGGTTCTATAGCCTTAGCTGGCAACCAGTCTACCGCAGAAAGTAATGGCAACCTACTGCGGGATAATCTTCTGCCTAGTCAGTCATGTCTCTTTCGAGGCATGATCGCCCAAAGCGTGTATCACGTATGGCACTTAACTGACTGACTGAATATAATAATTGAAAATCATTAAGGCTTTTACAGCGCATGAAGTGGGGGATCGGTTTTCTATTGTTATGAAGTAATAAAATGATCCCCCACTAATTACTACTTAATGATATAATACATCTCTTCCAAGAGAAATGACGGATGTGCCTTGTGGTGCAGTGGATATCGACTCGGAACGAGAAATCGGGAAGCCGAGTTCGAATTCCAGTTGAATTTCCTTGCATTCCCTTACGTGAAAATACCCTTGGGAAAGGTATTAATCCGTCGCTTCTATACAGTTATGATTTAAATAATAGGACAGATTGGGTTTCTATAGCCCTGGCTGGCAAACAGGCTACCGCAGAAAGCAATGGCAATCTACTGTGGGATAATCTTCTACCCATTCAGTCATGTCTCTTTCGAGGCATGATCGCTCATAGCGTGTATAACGTATGGCACTTAACTGACTGAATAGAATAGTTGAAAACATAATAAAGACCTCTACTGGGCATAAAGTGGGGGATCGGTTTCCTATTGTTATAAAGTAATAAACTGATCGCCTACTTATTACTTAATAATAGAATACATCTCTTCTCCCTCTGGTGTGACATCGCCCTCAGGTCGCTAGTCGTGATGATCGCCTCGACACAGTAGCTGGTCTTCGAGACGTCTATTATAACGGCGCTCTCCCTTGCCCACGCTGTGAATTCTGATCCAAGGAAGGCACGCCGAAATCTTGCTACCTGGGTCTTTACCACGTCGAACCAGGCCGGACGCGCGCGCACATTTGGTTAACAAAAAATAAAAATAAAAATACGGCACCAAAATAATAAAAAAATAAATAATAATAATAATAAGCAACAGAAATGTGGTTCCACAGAAGGCTTTTGAAAATACTTTGAACCAAGCATGTGAGTAACGACAAAGTTTTAGTGAAAATTGAAACAAAAAGGACTCCTATACTTAATATCAGGAACAGAGAGTTAAAATTTTACGGGCACGTAATGAGGAAAGAGGATTTGGAAAATTTGATATTCACAAAACAACACATTAATTAGCGAGCTTCAGTAAATGGCCTAAAAATATCTAGAAAATATTTTTAACACTTGCTAAGAGCTACAAAGAACAGGATATTGTGGAGAGCCATAATTACCCACTTCCTGAAAAAACATTTACAGTGAAGAACAACTGGCCTCACGTAAAAATTAAGCAACTGAAATAATGCTTAAAATTGTTTATTGAAAAAAAAAATCTTTCATATCAACTGGAAGTCATTCTTAACAACACTAAATATTAACGAAATTCAATTTTTAATGCCTATACATCATCTTTTTTTATTTAATAATGATGAAGTTATTGAAATGAACCGAAAGGTATCACTTATATTCAAACTCAATGCACCTGGGTTTTTTTTTATTTAAAAATCAGTTAGTCAGTTACACGCTTGGGCGATCATGTCACGAAAGAGACATGACTGACTGGGCAGAAGATTATCCCGCAGTAGGTTGCCATTACTTTCTGCGGTAGATTGGTTGACGACTAAGGCTATAGAACATAATCTGTCCTATTATTTGGTTCATAACTAGATGGGGGAAGTGATGTACTATATTATTATGTAGTAATTAGCGGGGGATCAGTTTGTTACTTCAAAACAATAGGAAATCGATCCCCCACTTTATGCCCAATAGAAGCCTTAATCATGTTTCCAGCTATTATAGTCAGTCAGTCAGTTAAGTGCCATACCTGATACACGCTTGGGCGATCATGCCTAGAATGAATCATGACTGACTGGCTGAAGATTATCTGATCTGTTATTTGATTCATAGCTAGAGGAGGAAGAGACGTATTATATTATTAAGTAATAATAAGTAGGGGATCAATTTATTACTTCATAACAATAGAAAGCTGATCTCCTACTTTATGCCCAGTAAAATTTTTAATTATGTTTCCAATTATTATATTCAGTCAGTCAGTTAAGTGCCATACGTGAAACACGCTTGGGCGAATATGTCTCGAAAGAGACATGGCTGACTGGGCAGAAGATTATCCCGCAGTAGGTTGCCATTACTTTCTGCGGTAGATTGGTTGCCAACCAAGTCTATAGAACCCAATCTGTTCTGGTATTTAATCCTTACCTGGAGGAAGAAGTAACGGATTAATACCTTTCCCAAGGATATTTGTGCATAAGTGAATGTAACAAACTCGATTGGAATTCGAACTCAGCTCTCCGATTTCTAGTTTCGAGCCGATATCCACTGCACCAAAATGGACGCAACGTGAGGAGAATACACTGTCATAATGGAGGACGGATATTACGTAAATGTTCAGTACTATTTCCGTTTTTTTTATAATGAAATTGTCTTGTTTCTTAGTTTGCTTAACTTTTCGAAGGCATCATTCGCTATCCCTGTGCACCCTACAATTTCAGTATCTAACTTTCTTCTGTTAAAACAGACATTAAAATGCTTGTACTGATTTCATTTTGGCATCTTGACTACAGGAATGAAAGTGTTCCACTAGATTTGCTATTAGGTGTCACCGTTTTACTGATGAACTAGCCAGATGCAACCGCCAGTCCTCCTCTACAATAAAAGTATCGTTTCTTACCTGTGTCGATTTTTCGATTAGCACTCATTTACAATCTTGGAACATTTAATGCAACGGAATTCGACCTTTTCTGAGTTCCAGAAATTCTTCCCTGCATTACACCTTTTCTCAATTCTCCTCCCTAAAGAATTATGCGATCTTTCACTCTCTGTAACCCCTTGTGTCCTACTCGCATTATCACCTTGCTTGGGGTGAAATGATATAAAAATCATGTAAATACATGGTAGAATAGTGACTTTTTAAAAATAATTTCATTCCAAGCAAGGCGATAAAGCAACTAAGACGTCAGAGATTATTGAGTGTTTGAGTAAAAAATCCTAAAATTTGACCACAGCTTATGGCGACCTACTCAAATTTACTGGACAAAAAAATATGAAAGAATATAAAAATATGTATATGAATAGGTGAGACCTGATTTTCATATGAATATAAAAATATGTTATGTATATGAATAAGTGAGACCTGATTTTCATATGAATATAAAAATATGTTATATATATGAATAGGTGAGACCTGATTTTCTTTTTACAATGACGAATTTTCACGTTGGGCTCTTAATTTTGCTAACAACCATGCATTCTTTGAATTCATGTTTAGCAATTTCTCATCGGTTTTCTTTGCTATTTTCCATAGGAGTAGTTTTCTTTTTTAGTTTGCTATCAAAACTGTCATCTTCATATTTTTTGTTGTGTCGTGAACCTGGTTAAAGATCCAGCAAGAATAATACAAAACAATCATTAATAGGAAATAACGAATATATATCAAACACAGCAAAATACAAGACTTGGAACATTGTTAGTAGAACGATAATACGGGTTAGTGGGTAATACTATAATTCGACCATAGAACTGGGGCTCGTAATGGTCGTTACGGTAGCAGTGTTCGTAGACGACTCTCGGCTATGTTCAGGGCGTTCTTCTCCGGCTACTCACTCAGGCTATCTCCTGGCTATCTACGCTATCTACTCTCACCTCTTGTGAGGGGAGTTGTATGTAATGGTTGGAAGAGTTCATTCCGTTGTGGGTGATGCCACTATGACATGTTGTAAAGATTGTATGCGTCAATATTAACTCCAGGCAGGGGAATTTATTTTATGTTATAGTGGAACATTCTGCCATACCCCATGATGGAATGCTCTAGCCTATAAGGGACGGTGACAAGCGGTACCAGGAGAAGCAACGTTTTAGGCGAAGGCATTCTCTATTTGATAGTTTATTCCACCCCTACTCGTTGATTGCTTATCTGTACCTTATTGTTAATTGTACCTTAGTACAATAAATCCGTTATATCGTATTCCTGTGTCGAGTACCCTTGTTCCACTAATCTTTATACTCATATTCCTTTCCGGGATATATCATTCCTTCACTCTGTAGGCTGCATAAGTCCTGTGAGAAGACACATCCTTGACTTACACCCACTTCTATTTTAGCATATTTACTGAATTCAATTTCGATAAGGCGCTTTGCTTATTTTTAACCCTACTGTCTAGGTTCTAGGAATGACGGTAAACTACATCCGGCAGCAAAGCCTCTGTTTGGGAGGTTGTCAGGCGCATGGAACCACCGCTTTATTGCAGTTGTTACCTGGTTTACCCAGACCTGGAGTGGTAGCACCTGTTAGGGACCCAGCTATGGGCTAATAGTTAACCCCGCAAACTGGAATCAAAACACTGTGAACGTATAAAAATAGACTCTTATAGAAAAATATACATTTTTGAAGGAAAAACATTACCAATGATACAGTTTCGAATACAAAACGAGTATTTCTAAAATAATAAAAAAATAAAAACTAAATTTTTTTCATCTGACTAAATCAACCTTCACTCTATAACTGAAACTTTAAAAAAATACACTAGAACCCAACATTTTGGTATTAAATAACCCACAGAGGTTGATATTCCGTCAAACAAAACTCAAAACTAAAAAAAAAACCTACTGTTTAATAAATAGAATATAAATTTCTCGCACTGTGGAATTCCCTTCCACATGACTGCTTCCCCGACGGCTACAATCTCCAGGAGTTTAAATGTAAGGTCAATAGACACCTCGTAACACACTAATTCGCATCCATTCTTTCAAACACTCTTTCCATCTACCCAACCCCCATCCTCGGTATCCTTACCCGTCTATCACCCTCCTTCTGACATTTCCTATATCTAACCACTCTTTCTCTTTACCTTCCCCTATATAGCCCCATGCTCAATAGTGGCAGTGGAATGCCTTGCTTGGGGTGAAATGATTTTAAAAAAATTCAGTCTAAAACTAGTAGAATTGATAGAATTCTTGAATACGGTTTAAAATAACTCATTTCACACTCCACCCATGTCTATTGAACAGGTGAAGAGGCTCATCCCTTGTTCCCTGCCTAGGATGTGGTTTCCGGTTTTCTCTTTTCCAATCTGTTCACTTTTATTTTATTTATTTATTTTTTTTTTCAATTGGAGTAGATAGACTAAACTATCGCCCGGTTCACACACCACCCACGTCTATTGAACAGGTGAAGAGGCTCATTTCTTGTTCCCTGTTTAAGATGTGTTTTCCGGACCCCTCTCTCTCTCTTCCAATCTTTTCACTCTTATGTAGCCCCCTGCGCTTCAGTGGCGTTACCGCCTTGCTCGGGGTGATATGATTAAAAAAAAAAAAATTAAGACTTTATTTCATTTCATGATCTTTTCTTTTTTTTTTTTTGTTTATTGTTTCAGCTTTTACTTAAGATTTAGTTAACTTTGAATAGAGTTTCTTATAAAATTGTTTAATTGCAACATCCTTCGCCACACCTTACTCCAATATTGCAAGACTGGCTACTTTAACAATCTTTTTTTTTTATTTCCAATGCCGTTTTATTTCCAAAAGTTCCAAGTAAAAAAGAAAAGAAAAATCAAGAGGCAATTAAAAACCAGAGATGTGTAAGAGTGAATTAGACTAACTAATGAAGAGACCCCGATTTGGGTGCATTTTTTCCGACTGGAATAAAATCAGTCGATATGATTACTTTTGATTATTACCTTGTTCTATCTTTATATTTTCTTATGATTTAGTCTTACAGAAGCAGTTTCACTAAGGAAAGAGGCTCCACCTTAAACAAAAAAAAGTGCTCCTCTTATATCTTCCACTCCCGTTGCCTCTTAGAAACACTATCGTCTTGCTTGGGATGATATGATAAAAAATATTTTTGGCCTTTTGGCATTTAAACGCTTTTAATATCATGTCAAATACAGAGGTTTCATTCTTCTTGATGTTTACTGAAAGGATATGTTACAAATGCGTTGTTTGACAGAATGTGAAAAGTTTTGCTCATATATTTTCCCCTCTCACGGTTGTTCAAGAATGTCTTAAGAAATTGTAAATATAATCACAGCAAAGAAATATTTCTTACTGCGTAATAAAAAGGTCCTTTTGTATGTTCTGTTCAAAGGAGAGCTTTCAAATGGGGTATCAAAATGTATCAAAAGCAGAGGTTTTTTTTAAACGTGGTCGAGACAGCCGAGCTGTTTGCTTTTCGTCAGCTGTAAATAAATAAAAAACTTAGAAATTAAATAACACAAAGCTATACCAGGTCACAACAGCTCCATACAATTTTCTTTGTATTAATTATTAGCCAAGTGCAAGGGTGTGCACGTTATGTAACTGTTCTTTTTCTATGCACTGAGGCCATTCAGGTAGCAATCTCTTTACAAGTATTCTTTGTAGCTCTTACTAAGTATTGTCTATTTTTTTCCACCAACTGCAATCTCATTAGGTAGGTTACTCCCTGTTTCCCACTCTTGTCTTCAATTTGTCCTGCAAGCATTTTTCCTCGTGTATGCTCAAAATTTAAAGCGTCTCTTTATGATTCGAAGTATAAGTGATCTTTTTTTCCCTTTTTACTTTACACTTACTTATTACTAACATCATTAGACGATGGCATTTTCAGAACATTTCTGAGGAACTGCATCTGTCATTTTTAAAATGTTCACTTTCATTTTTTTCTCCACAATGACGTTTTCACAGGTTTTTTAAGATCAATTCCAGTGCCGTGCTTACCACCCCCGCAGAATGCGCCTTGCGGTCTCTCTACCCGCAGAATGCAACTTGCACCCCACGAACATACTGAACCCATAATAAATGGTAAATTAATCAAATTAACATACTCCCGAAACGCAGGTATGCCGTGATCACGAAAAAAACGGAAGATATTGCGGAATTGGCGTTTTGAGGCTATACATTACAAACGTTTTCACAACTTTTAGTTACTTTTTGGTGATTTCCTGGCTACTTTTATAGCCATTTCAGTGCCTTTCGGCTCTCAATCTTCCACAAGTTTTTTCAAGGAATTTTCAAAAAACTGAAACCCAAATTTCAAAACCATTTTACTACAAAAAGTTTGATAAACTGTCAAAAATTATAATTGTCCGTTTTTAAAGGAAAAAAAGAAAACGCTTCACAGTATGTATAACATATATTTAGTCTTTGAAGTAATCGCCATCGGCGTCCAGCACCTTCTGCCAACTTGTCTCCAGCTGTTCAATGCCCTTCCGGGGGCGGGGGTTAACGCAAAGAAGTCCGTGAGGCCTTTGCGCAA
This sequence comes from Ascarosepion bandense, assembly GCA_037127315.1. NCBI lineage: Eukaryota > Metazoa > Mollusca > Cephalopoda > Sepiida > Sepiidae > Ascarosepion > Ascarosepion bandense. The sequence goes on along the minus strand of JBBBDQ010000532.1, from coordinate 2,880,381 downwards.
GTCTGCTTCATTGGTGAAGGATTTCCCACGAAGATGATTATCCAGGGAGTGAAAGAGGTGGTAATCGCATGGCGCAAAGTCAGGTAAATAAGGTTGATTGCGCAAAGTCTCCCACCTAAGTTGCTGTATGGTATTCCTAACCACTCACGCGACATGCAGCCTGGCGTTGTCATGGAGGAAAAGCACACCTTTGCGATTCATTAGTGCTGGCTTTTTCTGGCGCAATGCCTGTTGTATACGTTTCAATTGCTGCGAGTATAGTTCACCAGTTACCGTTTGGCCCATTGGTAGCAGTTCATAATGAACCACTTGACGACCTGTCCACCAGACACAAAGCATAATCTTGCGTGGGTGCATAGGCGGTCTTGCGGTATTAGGGACAGCATCCTGAGAAGACAACCAATGTCTGGAACGCTTGGGAGTTTCGTATAAAACCCACTTTTCATCATTAGTAAGTACTCGATTGAATACGGTGGCGAGAAAGCAGCGATACACAGGATGCCACACGTTGTCCCTTGTGGACTCCCAACAGCGTTTGTGGAACCCACTTGCTCAGTTTGTATGTCTTACCTAGGCGGTGCAGGTGAAGTTTAACTGTTTCATCGGAAACGTTGAACTGTCTTGCAAGTTCATCAAACGTTAGACTACTGTCCTCTTCAATGGCCGCTTTCAGGATTCCGTCAATCAAGACCTGTGGTCGTCCACTGCGAAGTTCATCATGCACCGACAAATCTCACGACTTGAATTTTCGAAACCGACGCCTTGCAGTACGTTCATCCACAGCACTATCCCCAAACGCTTGACATATGCGGCGACTTGATGCAGCTGCTGATAAGCCCACTTTGAAGTCGTAAAGCAAACAGCCGCGAACGAGATCTCTAGATACTTCCATCCTTCTCACAGCTGTCCGGCTTATAACTGATGGCCGGGCACGGTGCGCATGTTTTTTTATAACGCCTGATGTCCCTAATTCTGGCTGTTCAAATTTGAAAACAATTGCTACAAGCATTTTGTATATATTTCAATTTCATTCAATGACTAATTATAAAAAGGACAGAACTTTTTTTTAACTTGTACTTCAGGCGTTTATTTAAAACATGGAGAGGGCGTGTCAGAAAGTGTTGGTATAAAAGGGGAAAGAAAAAACGAATAAAATCAAAACAAAATTAGTAGCAACGATTTCAAACATACGCACCGTGGTGGGGGCGCTAGAGGGTGTCGTCAGTGATGTCATTGCGTGGATCACTAGGGGGTTTCGGGTCTCTCAACATCATACCCCCCTCACCGCGCCGACCCGACCAGAGATGATCAATTGCTGGTCAATAAGTGCTTTCAGACACTGGAAAAATTTATAACGTTTGGGCCCGGTACGAAACCTTGCAAATGCTTCTGATTGGCGATAATATATAATTTTAAGTCGTTTCTAAAAAAAAAAGACACGAGGATAAAAAAAAAAAAACTCGTCTAAGAAAAAAAATATCCGTTTAAAAATACAACGGAATATCGCAAAAAGTAACCAAATCATTTTAAAATGTCACAATGTAGGAGAAAATCATTAAGTGTTAAAAGGCCCCTGCAGGTGCTTGGAAGCAACGGCTGTACAATCACACACACTCCTTTTCCAACCCTGAACTAAAAAATCAAACAGTTCTATCGAAATATCTCTGGTCTTTGAAAGACAATAATCTAACCCCGATAATTAAATGGAATATAATTAAAAAATCCTACACACCCACCAACTTCAGAGATTGCTGTCAATTATGTCTGGATGAAAAGATATCTATTATAAGACACAAAAGCCAGTTGGATCTGCTGAATCTGAGGAGGGAACTAGTGTTTAAATGTAGACACCAGAGCCGGTTTAAACTATGTTAAACTTTGAGCCCCTCTTCCATTCCTCTGAAAACTTTTCACATATCACATTAACCTACAGAATATATATTGTTTAATTGTAAACCATTGTTATATATGTTGAAGGTTTTACATATATATATATATATATATATACGGGTTTTGATATGTCTATGGTATTGGTTACATATTTGTTTTTGCTGGTATAGAGTGTGTATATATATATATATATATATATATATATATATATATATGTGCATTCGTATGTGTGTATATGTATATATATATATATATCTGTGTACGTGTACATATATGGGTATACATATATGTGTGTATGCAGGTATGCGTATACGCCTTTACGTGTGTATATGAGTTGTATGTGTACATATTTATGTTTTTTAAAAGTATATGGTCTTATAATTGTACTGCTGACCGGAAAATTTACCTACACTATGGTATTATTATTTTTATTGTATTGCTAACCGAATAATTCGTATAATTTTGATTATATAGTGCTGTGGTGGCAATTGTGATTAAAACGAATTGATTAACTATTATATCTTAATTATTTAATTTTCTTAGGCTTTTAAGAAAATTCAAATTTCTTATCCTTTCACTAGTAATATGTAAATTTATTTTTAAACTTAACAATTAAGTTTAAACAACTAGATTTAAATAGAATAATTAGTTATACATTTAAATAATTTTTTTTTTTACTTTTATATTGTATTTGTTTTGTTGATTGTATAATTAGTATAATTTTGTTTATATAGTAGGGTGAGTATTTTGTGATCACAACAGATTAACTATTATCTCTTTATATATATTTTTAATTTTTAGACTCCAGTATTTTTTACCGTTAACTCATATTGTTTATTGATTTTTTATTTTCTTTTTTATTTTCTCCTTTTCCCCTATCATCTTTTCTTTCTATTTTAAATTTATTCCTATTTTAAATTTATTCTACCATCTTTTATTATTTATTCTTATTTTAAATTTATATTTTTATTTATTTTTTATTATTTATTTTTATTTTAAATTTATTCTATCATCTTTTCTTTCTAATTTAAAGTTATTCTTCTGTTCCTTTTTCCTTTTCTTCTTTACTTTTTCGTTTACGCTTCAAGATACTTACCCTTTCTTTTAACTCTCTCCTTCTCTCTCTCTCTCTCTCTCTCTCTCTCTCTCTCTCACCTAACCCACATTCTTTACGTTTCAAACCCACGGGTCTGCAACATAACTGCTAGACGAATGAATCTTCGAACTTTTGTTGACATTGACCGCTACGCGTGTCATCTGATTTTATGTTGCGTGTATACATGATTATGTATAAATATGTGTATGTGTTCGCTGAACGGATGTATTTTTTCTTAAATTTTCTCTTTGAAGGGAACGACCGTTATTTTAGGTCTTTGTGAATATCATTTGTGTAAAATCCTTTGTTAAATAAAGACGGAAGCTGATGATGGTTCTCCTGAAATAGGCCTACATCTCCGATTCACCATGAGATAACGTGTCTGTCTTAATCTTTCTTATATTTGCTCTGTATGTATTTATATGCATATATGTTTAGAGCTCTCTTAGAGAGTTATCCTACCACTGTATGTACAGGATACTCCTTTGGATTCTTCTAGACCCACACTGCATGCTGATATATATATATATATATATATATATATATATATATATATATATATATATATTATTGTTTTTATAATAAAATCATTTGTTCACCGCTACACAAGAGCTGTCATTTTTTGGTAATATCAATGGTACCCTATCAGACGATAGTACTAAAACACGACATCTCTTGAATTTAAATTTAAGTTAAATCATTTCATTCTAATGAATGCATTAATGGCACTAGGACACACTGGTTTACAGGGAGTGAATACATACATATATATATATATATTTGTTGTGTGTGTGTGTGTGTGTGTGTGTGCGTGCGTGTGTGAGAAAGAGACGGGGAGTAAACAAGAAAGCCAGTGATAGATTGTTTGTTTTTTAATAAAATTCCTACATATGAACTAAAGCCCTTGTCAGAGAAATATAAATTTACATTCTTACAATAAAATATGTCATGGATTTTCAGTTGAATTCCCGACGTCAATTATATCTTAGACTTTCCTAGAAATACGTAAAACAAAGATTGAAGCAAATGATCTTTATTTTCTTCTATTCAAGAAAGCAGATCAATTCTTAGAATTTTTCGCAACGTTTGTTTCAGAGTAGAATTTTAGATTTTGCCAAAACCACTTTCTGTGTCAGTTGCAGGATAATGTACATATTTAATAAATGCACACTAGAAAGATGTTTATGGCAAACCTTTATCAAAAGTATTAGCGATCCACCCCCGTTTTTATGGTACATTAACTTATGATACTCGCCGAATTGAAGCCAAGCTGGCTGCAAAGTTAAAATGTCGGTTAGAGAGAATACGAATAGAAAGAGTTTAATCAGGCAAACTTTCATTTGTAAATAGAACTGCCTGTAAAACTTTCGCTTAAGGGTCTGAGTGTAAAAAAAATAATGTTCGAAAAATATTTTTTTAAAATCTGGACTTATATTGTTCTTTTCTCTATAAAAAACTTTTTTTTTAGTTTCCATTAGGCTCAGTAAGCCCCTCACTTGGATTAAGGCCGGTTTATCATCTTGCATAGAGAGAAATAACTAAAATTGAGAACATTGATAGATATCCATTTCAAGTTCGATCAAAATAATAACACATCTGTAAGCCATTAAGATCTTAGCAGAAACTGTATAGCAGCCACAGCAATATTTGTAGTGTTTAAGGTAATGTAACTAGACAGAGTCAAAACAACGAAGTTAGATTTGAATTTCAATTTGACCTCCTTGACTGGATTCTACCCGAAGATAGAGAACCTAAACAATATATATATATATAAGAGAGTGAACATTGAAGTCAACAGTCAGGAGCGACAGTCAGGTGGCTTAATGATTGCGTTTATGGTCAGGTGCCCCTGCCGTTCTCCTCAGTGTTCTTGACAAGCCCCAAAGGAGAGTCTGTAATGTGATAGGTACTGATCTGGCGACTCGACTGCAGCCACTTTCCCATCGTCGAAATGTGGCCTCCCTCTGTCTCTTCTATAAATACTTTCATGGCTTCTGCTCGGATGAGCTTAAGTCACTGATGCCTCCTCAACAGGTGTTTACCCGTGCAACCAGACTGGCAACTGGGTCCCACCCATTCACAGTCAGGTTAGCCAAATGCAGACGACAATTCTACTCCTGCAGCTTCCTCTCTCGCACTTCCCGCCTGTGGAACTCACTCCCGTATTCTTGCTTTCCTGACGGCTACGACCTCCATAAATTTAAAAGCAAAGTTAATACTCACCTACTAACCACTGGACTCTAGCTCTCTCCCCTCCCCTGTATAATCTTCACTTTCTCTCCGCCCATGTATCTGTCATTGCACCTGCTTTCTCAGCTTTCTATTGTTCCTTTCTAACTAGCTTGTACTCCTCACTCTTTTCTAATTAATCTTTCTACATTTATGTAACCCCCTGCACATCAGTGGCGTTTCTGCCTTGCTCGGGGTGAAATGATTAAAACAAAACAAAAAAAAAACAGTCTGTCGCTTCTGAGTTTTGGCTTCAGTGTTCACTCTTTTCTGTTTACATATGATCTATCGTTAGGTGAAACCTTGGTAGGTTCGTTAGCTCTTTAGGTTAGCTATTTACTATATATATATATATATAGTCATCCGCAGACAGATCTGTTTCGCTGTATCACAGCTCATCAGTACGGTTAGACATCCGATTGCTTTTTACCCAGGATTGAAACCCGATTCTACCTCCAAGCTACGGACGCTCGGTAGAAGGAGGCAGAACTTTTTAGCGTGTATATTATCATTATACACGCCCAATAGCCAGAGTGCTCTAATTCATTACTGAATGAGCGATGCGTACATGCTAGACTAGCTACTTTTTTTCAAAGTCTACCATTCTCTCTCTCTCTATATATGTTTTCGCTGAAGCATTTCGACCATTGACAAACATTATAAAAAAAAAAAAAATTAATTAATAATGATTATGAATAAGCAAAAAAACTCATCAATATTCATGAGATCAACCAAGAAATATAATACATTGAAAAAACGTCATTCTACTCAGAGAGGATTATTTAATTTCATACATTTTCTTGCATTATCACAGCAAAATCATTTTGCTATGAATTTTCGTCATAAATTTCGTTTCCAATGCATTGTCATGTTAAAATCCCGTCCCAATGCATTTTCATAGTGAAATCCCTTTCCAATTCATTTTCATAGTGAAATCCCCTTCCAATGCATTTTCATAGTGAAATCAGTTTCCAATGCATTTTCATAGTAAAATCCCTTTCCAATGCATTTTCATAGTGAAATCCCTTTCCAATGCATTTTCATAGTAAAATACATTTCCAATGAATTTTCATAGTAAAATCCCTTTCCAAATCATTTTCATAGTAAAATCTCTTTCCAATACATTTTCATAGTGAAATCCCCTTCCAATGCATTTTCATAGTGAAATCATTTTCCAATGCATTTTCATAGTAAAATCCCTTTCCAATGCATTTTCATAGTGAAATCCCTTTCCAATGCATTTTCATAGTAAAATACATTTCCAATTAATTTTCATAGTAAAATCCCTTTCCAAATCATTTTCATAGTAAAATCTCTTTCCAATACATTTTCATAGTGAAATCTCTTTCTAATGCATTTTCATAGTAAAATCCCTTTCCAATTAATTTTCATAGTAAAATCCCTTTCCAAATCATTTTCATAGTAAAATCTCTTTCCAATACATTTTCATAGTGAAATCTCTTTCCAATGCATTTTCATAGTAAAATCCCTTTCCAATTAATTTTCATAGTAAAATCCCTTTCCAATGCATTTTCATAGTAAAATCCCTTTCCAATTCATTTTCATAGTGAAATCTCTTTCCAATGCATTTTCATAGTAAAATCCCTTTCCAATTAATTTTCATAGTAAAATCCCTTTCCAATACATTTTCATAGTGAAATCTCTTTCCAATGCATTTTCATAGTAAAATCCCTTTCCAATTAATTTTCATAGTAAAATCCCTTTCCAAATCATTTTCATAGTAAAATCTCTTTCCAATACATTTTCATAGTGAAATCTCTTTCCAATGCATTTTCATAGTAAAATCCCTTTCCAATTAATTTTCATAGTAAAATCCCTTTCCAATGCATTTTCATAGTAAAATCCCTTTCCAATTCATTTTCATAGTGAAATCTCTTTCCAATGCATTTTCATAGTGAAATCTCTTTCCAATGCATTTTCATATTAAAATCCCTTTTCAAATGCATTTTCATCGTAAAATCTCTTTCCAATGCATTTTCATATTAAAATCCCTTTTCCAATGCATTTTCATAGTAAAATCCCTTTTCCAATGCATTTTCATATTAAAATCCCTTTACAATGCATTTTGATAGTAAAATCCCTTTCCAATGCAATTTCATATTAAAATCCCTTTCCAATGCATTTACATAGTAAAATCCCTTTCCAATGCATTTTCATAGTAAAATCTCTTTCCAATGCTTTTTCATAGTGAAATCTCTTTCCAATTCATTTTCATAGTGAAATCTCTTTCCAATGCATTTTCAAATTAAAATCCCTTTTCCAATGCATTTTCATAGTAAAATCTCTTTCCAATTCATTTTCATAGTGAAATCTCTTTCCAATGCATTTTCATAGTAAAATCCCTTTCCAATGCATTTACATAGTAAAATCCCTTTCCAATGCATTTTCATAGTAAAATCCCTTTCCCATGCATTTTCATAGTAAAATCCCTTTTCCAATGCATTTTCATAGTAAAATCCCTTTTCCAATGCATTTTCATAGTAAAATCCCTTTCCAATGCATTTTCATAGTACAAGCCCTTTCCAATGCATTTTCATAGTAAAATCCCTTTCCAATGCATTTACATAGTAAAATCCCTTTCCAATGCATTTTCATAGTAAAATCCCTTTCCAATGCATTTTCATAGTAAAATCCCTTTCCAATGCATTTTCATAGTAAAATCCCTTTCCAATGCATTTACATAGTAAAATCCCTTTCCAATGCATTTTCATAGTAAAATCCCTTTCCAATGCATTTTCATAGTAAAATCCCTTTCCAATTCATTTTCATAGTGAAATCCCTTTCCAATGCATTTTCATAGTAAAATCCCTTTCCAATGTATTTTCATAGTAAAATCTCTTTCCAATGCATTTTCATAGTAAAATCGCTTTCCAATGTATTTTCATAGTAAAATCCCTTTCCTATCAATTTTCATAGTAAAATCCATTTCCAATGCATTTTCATAATAAAATCCCTTTCCAATGCATTTTCATAGTAAAATCCCTTTCCTATCTATTTTCATAGTACAATCCCTTTCCAATGCAATTTCATATTAAAATCCCTTTCCAATGCATTTTCATAGTAAAATCCCTTTCCAATGCATTTTCATAGTAAAATCCCTTTCCAATGCATTTTCATAGTAAAATCCCTTTCCAATGCATTTTCATAGTAAAATCCCTTTCCTATCTATTTTCATAGTACAATCCCTTTCCAATGCAATTTCATATTAAAATCCCTTTCCAATGCATTTTCATAGTAAAATCCCTTTCCAATGCATTTTCATAGTAAAATCCCTTTCCAATGCATTTTCATAGTGAAATCCCTTTCCAATGCATTTTCATAGTAAAATCCCTTTCCAATGCATTGTTCATAGTAAAATCCCTTTCCAATGTATTTTCCTAGTAAAATCTCTTTCCAATGCTTTTTCATAGTAAAATCCCTTTCCTATCTATTTTCATAGTACAATCCCTTTCCAATGCAATTTCATATTAAAATCCCTTTCCAATGCATTTTCATAGTAATATCCCTTTCCAATGCATTTTCATAGTAAAAATCCCTTTCCAATGCATTTTCATAGTAAAATCCCTTTCCAATGCATTTTCATAGTAAAATCCCTTTCCTATCAATTTTCATAGTAAAAATCCCTTTCCAATGCATTTTCATAGTAAAAATCCCTTTCCAATGCATTTTCATAGTAAAAATCCCTTTCCAATGCATTTTCATAGTAAAATCCCTTTCCAATGCATTTTCATAGTAAAAATCCCTTTCCAATGCATTTTCATAGTAAAAATCCCTTTCCAATGCATTTTCATAGTAAAATCCCTTTCCAATGCATTGTTCATAGTAAAATCCCTTTCCAATGTATTTTCCTAGTAAAATCTTTTTCCAATGCTTTTTCATAGTAAAATCCCTTTCCTATCTATTTTCATAGTACAATCCCTTTCCAATGCAATTTCATATTAAAATCCCTTTCCAATGCATTTTCATAGTAAAATCCCTTTCCAATGCATTTTCATAGTAAAAATCCCTTTCCAATGCATTTTCATAGTAAAATCCCTTTCCAATGCATTTTCATAGTAAAATCCCTTTCCTATCTATTTTCATAGTAAAAATCCCTTTCCAATGCATTTACATAGTAAAAATCCCTTTCCAATGCATTTTCATAGTAAAAATCCCTTTCCAATGCATTTTCATAGTAAAATCCCTTTCCAATGCATTTTCATAGTAAAAATCCCTTTCCAATGCATTTTCATAGTAAAAATCCCTTTCCAATGCATTTTCATAGTAAAATCCCTTTCCAATGCATTGTTCATAGTAAAATCCCTTTCCAATGTATTTTCCTAGTAAAATCTTTTTCCAATGCTTTTTCATAGTAAAATCCCTTTCCTATCTATTTTCATAGTACAATCCCTTTCCAATGCAATTTCATATTAAAATCCCTTTCCAATGCATTTTCATAGTAAAATCCCTTTCCAATGCATTTTCATAGTAAAAATCCCTTTCCAATGCATTTTCATAGTAAAATCCCTTTCCAATGCATTTTCATAGTAAAATCCCTTTCCTATCTATTTTCATAGTAAAAATCCCTTTCCAATGCATTTACATAGTAAAAATCCCTTTCCAATGCATTTTCATAGTAAAAATCCCTTTCCAATGCATTTTCATAGTAAAATCCCTTTCCAATGCATTTTCATAGTAAAAATCCCTTTCCAATGCATTTTCATAGTAAAAATCCCTTTCCAATGCATTTTCATAGTAAAATCTCTTTCCACTGCTTTTTCATAGTGAAATCCCTTTCCAATGCATTTTCATAGTAAAATCCCTTTCCAATTCATTTTCATAGTGAAATCTCTTTCCAATGCATTTTCATATTAATATCCCTTTTCCAATGCATTTTCATAGTAAAATCCCTTTCCAATTCATTTTCATAGTGAAATCTCTTTCCAATGCATTTTCATAGTAAAATCCCTTTCCAATGCATTTTCATAGTAAAATCCCTTTCCAATTCATTTTCATAGTGAAATCTCTTTCCAATGCTTTTTCATAGTAAAATCCCTTTCCAATGCATTTTCATAGTAAAATCCCTTTCCAATGCATTTTCATAGTAAGATCCCTTTCCAATGCATTTTCATAGTACAATCCCTTTTCAATGCATTTTCATAGTAAAATCCCTTTCCAACGCATTTTCATAGTAAGATCCCTTTCCAATGCATTTTCATAGTAAAATCTCTTTCCAATGCATTTTCATAGTAAAATCCCTTTCCAATGCATTTTCATAGTAAGATCCCTTTCCAATGCATTTTCATAGTACAATCCCTTTCCAATGCATTTTCATATTAAAATCTCTTTCCAATTCATTTTCATAGTAAAATCTCTTTCCAATGCATTTTCATATTAAAATCCCTTTTCCAATGCATTTTCATAGTAAAAATCCCTTTCCAATGCATTTTCATAGTAAAATCGCTTTCCAATTCATTTTCATAGTGAAATCTCTTTCCAATGCATTTTCATAGTAAAATCCCTTTCCAATGCATTTTCATAGTAAAATCCCACTTTCCAATTCATTTTCATAGTGAAATCCCTTTCCAATGCATTTTCATAGTAAAATCCCTTTCCAATGCATTTTCATAGTAAAATCCCTTTCCAATGCATTTTCATAGTAAGATCCCTTTCCATTGCATTTTCATAATAAAATCCATTTCCAATCCATTTTCATAATAAAATCCCTTTCCAATGCATTTTCATAGTACAATCCCTTTCCAATTCATTTTCATGGTGAAATCTCTTTCCAATGTATTTTCATAGTGAAATCTCTTTCCAATGCATTTTCATAGTAAAATCCCTTTCCAATATATTTTCATCGTAAAATCTCTTTCCCGGTACATTTCATAGTAAAATCCACCAATGCATTTTCATAGTAAAATCCCTTTCCAATGCATTTTCATAGTAAAACCACTTTCAATGCTTTTTCATAGTAAAATCTCTTCAATGCATTTTCATAGTAAAATCCCATTCCAATGCATTTTCATAATAAAATCCTTTCAATGCTTTTTCATAGTAAAATCCCTTTCCAATTAATTTTCATCGTAAAATCTCTTTCCAGTGCATTTTCATGGTAAAATCCTTATATAAAACTTTCTCCAATGATTATAGAAATCCCATCTAATGCATTGCTGCAGAAACTTTCCACGTATTTGCAAACCTCTTCTAATTCATTTTCATAGTGAACTTTCCATTTATTTTCAGAAAACTCTCTCCAATGTATTTCTCATGTGTCCCTTTCCAGCTGGTCATGAAGATCCCTCTTGTCACTTTCATAATAAACCTATTTCCTGTCCATTTTCATAATAAAACTTCTCCAATGCATTTTCATATGCTAACTTTCTCCACCATCTTCAGGTAAAATCTCTTCCCAATGTATTTTCATAGTGAAATCTCTTCAATGTACCATAGTAACCAATATAGTCATCAAAACTTTCCAGACAGAAAACTGCCTCCAATGATTATATAAAACTTTTCAATGCATTTTTCATAGGCAAAACCCTTCAATGTTTTTCTATAGTAAAATCCCTTCAATGATTTCTCATGAAAATCCCATCCCAAATTTTACTTAAAACTTTCCACGTTTTTTCTGTGTAACCCTTCCAATGTTAATTTTCTATCAAAATCTCTTTCCAGTGCATTTTCATAGTAAAATCCCTTCCAATGCATTTTCATAGTAAAATCTCTTTCCAATGCATTTTCATAGTAAAACCCCTTTCCAATGCTTTTTCATAGTAAAATCCCTTTCCAATGCATTTTCATAGTAAAATCCCATTCCAATGCATTTTCATAGTAAAATCCCTTTCCAATGCTTTTTCATAGTAAAATCCTTTCCAATTAATTTTCATCATAAAATCTCTTTCCAGTGCATTTTCATAGTAAAATCCCCTTCCAATGCATTTTCATAATAAAATCCCTTTCCAATACATTTTCATAGTAAAATCTCTTTCCAAAGCATTTTCCTAATAAAATCCCTTTCCAATGCATTTTCATCATAAAATCCTTTTCCAATGCATTTTCCTAATAAAATCCCTTTCCAATGCATTTTCATAGTAAAATCCATTTCTAATGCATTTTCATAGTAAAATAACTTTCAAATGCATTTTCATAATAAAATCATTTTGTAATGCATTTTCATATTAAAATCTCTTTCCAATGCATTTTTATAGAGAAATCTTTTCTTATTGCATTTTCATAGCAAATTTAGTTTACAACGGCTGTTCATCATAAATCAATTTTTAATGCCTCTCTGTTAGGAAAATTACTTTCCTGTTCTTTCACTTGTAACCTTCACCTCTAAGAGAAGCCGTGTCATGGACATGATAGCGACCGCTTCTCATTCCATCCCCATTGTGTTTGTGGGATGTAAGTTCCACCCAAGAAACTTCTTTCTACTAACAACTTGGTTCAGGAATCATCACAATCGTAAACTTTTCAAACCTAGGGTTAACCTTTCCTTTCCAATCATATCCGGATGCGTGCTCCCTACTCTGTAACCGGCATCTTCAACAGGGCATTTAGGGTGGCCGTCTCTTCACACACACACACACACACACACACACACACACACACACACACACACACACACACACACACAAACTGGGGTAAGAAATGGCTCGTAAATTTTAATGCTTCCAAAACGAAGCTGCTTTCTGTTAACCATCATAGACAATCGCTCCTATCCCCCGCCACCATTAGCATGAATCAGGATAGCCTCTCTGAGAGCAAAACACGGCACCTCCTTGTCTTAACTCTCCCGGCAGACCTCAAGTGGAATGACTACATCGAATCTATAGCTAAATCTGCTGGTAAGAAGTTAGGTTCACCGCGCAGGGCCAGGAATGGCTCTTTCCCCCACCTACCGCTACTAAATCAAGGGTCAAGCCACATACCTCCCACTACCAAAGAGGAAATTACTACTAAAATTCCTCTGGCTTAACCCTATGAAAACCAATACCTCCCAATCCAATTCTTTTACTCGAGCTAACCTCTGAGCTTAGAAATTTTCTCTCTCTCTGTTTATAAGGGGTTGAAAAATTCATGTCTTTAAATGACATTTTGAAAATGGCTATTTCCCTGCTAAGCTTCATCTGAATTTACAGATATATATATATATACGGATAGCTTGAAAATAATACCCCTTACTAAAACAGATATAGAGATCACAATGTGTGTTTTGGTTACTCCATTTTTACCTACAATAATAATTTTTATCTACAAGGATTATTCGTTTTAACTAACTAACAAATCCGTGTGCTGGACTGCCTTGGACATGGCTTGTAAATCCGTAGATAACACAACTGTTGGTAGCCATTTACCATAATTGTTTTCCTAGCCAATGTTTCGCTTGCGTAAACATTCACGAAGCGTCGATAAATGTCAATGGATTCGGTTCAATGAATAAAACTCGGCTTTCTACGCATTTTCATTTATTTTCCAATTTTGTATCTCAGATACTACCAATAACACGGTGGATATTTATTGGTTTTGGTTTGAAATATTTAACCTCTGAAAAGGTGTGCCACTAAACATCAATCCCTGATCTCGCTAGACAACATAATAAAATATGATATCAAGAATGAATTCATTCAGATCGACCCTGTGTGATTTTATGAATGTGTTTGTGTACGTATGTATCGTGTGCCACTATTTTCCGTAACTCTATCCAACAATGACAATAAATGATATGAATTAAGGCATCGAAAATGCAGTTTCTGCTCTGTTTTCTCTTTTGTATAAATTAAATGCTTTGTGTAGAATATAACGATAGGGTCGTCTTCGTCTGAATAACCGGTTATGACTGCAAAAATAAAATTTGGATTGACACGTAACTTGGTTATACGTAAGACGATTCCATAGCGGTATTTCTCAGCCAATTTCAGAATAGATAAGCGGAATTTTAATATGAACTCAGTGTGAGAAGTGTTAACTAACCTTTTTTTTTACTGTTTCTTGTGCATAAATTGAAAAAAATCAGACGCGTAAAAAATTCTCAGGTTTTTGAAGTTGGAATTCAAAATAAACTCAAAATAAAAACATGCATACATACTATGTATGTATGTACACTACCGGCGATAATCATTAGGCCACTCACTGTTAAAAAAATGATTTATTTCATACTATTTATTTTAGTATTTATTGCCAAGGGAATAATTGTAAATGAAAATAGAATGGTTCTTTTGTTAATACTGCACAATAACATGTGCCTGAAATGAATTTATAAATATTTAATAATCACCTAAATTGCAGTTTCATCAATGAAAAAATGAAGAAAATTTATGGCGATTCGGATGAGTTCATTTTTGCTTTTTTGACTTGTAAAATTTTGCAAAGTAATAATAACAAAAGAACCATTCTAAATTTTATTTAGAATTATCCACTTGGCAATAAATACTAAAAATAGTATGAAATACATAATTTCTTTTAATAAACTGGGGTGGCCTAATAATTATGGCCGGTAGTGTTTGTACGTATGTTTGTATGTATATACATACATACGTACATACATATATACGTACATACGTATTAGGACCTTGATTAAGTTCTCGCTGTTTACCAACAGATGGCGTTCTCAGAACTAAGTGCGTGTAGTTTCAGGTGGTAACGCATCTATACGAAAGTAAGCTTAAACTTCAGTGTATGTCGTTTCGACAAAGTGTAAACCAGTGTTTTTCATAGCGTTAAATATGTCGGATTTCACGCCAAAGAAAGTGTATTTGCCGGTAATTTTACTGCACTACTTTATTTAAAAGAAATCCGCAGCTGAAGCACGCAGAATTCTTGTTGAGACTTACGGCGACTATGTTCTGTCGGAAAGAACATGCAGAGATATGTTTAAACGTTTCAAAAATAATGGTTTTGACCTGGAAAATAAAGGACGCTCTGATGCACCGAAAATATTTGAAGACGAAGAATTGAAGCCTTATTTCATGAAGACTAATGACAGGTGCGAGCTAAACTTGCAGAATGATTAGGTGTTGATCACACAACAGTTTCGAAACGTTTGAATGCATTAGGAATGATTAAAAAGCAATGACATTGGGTACCGTATGAGTTGAAGCCAAGAGACGTCGAATAACGGCTTGCCACGTATGAACAGCTACTTCAAAGACAGAAAAGAGAAGTTTTTTGTATCGTATCATAACCGACGATGAAAAGTGGATACACTACGACAACCTTAAGCGTAAAAGATCGTGGGGTAAGCCAGGTTATGCATCAAACTCGGCGGCAAAACCGAATAGCCAGGGTACGAAGTTGGTGGGATCAACTGGTTGTAGTTTATTATGAGCTGCTCAAACCGACCGAAACCATCACGGGAGATTGCTATGGGCTGCAATTGAGATGATATTCGAGCCGAAACAAGACAAAGTGATTTTGCAACATGACAACAACAGGTCGGGTGTTGCAAAACGGATAAAAATCTACTTGGAAACGCTTAAATGAGAAGTCCCACGCAACTCGCCGTATTCGCCAGACATTGCTCCGTCCGATTATCACTCGTTCTGATCGATGGTACACGGCCTGGCTAAAAAGCACTTTCATCCTTATGAAGATGCAAAAAATGGATCGACTCGTGATTAGCCTCAAAACTTGTCGTTTTTCCGTAGCGAAAAGGAATTTATAGTGATAAACTTTGTTAGGGCGCTCTCCACCATTTTAATGATAAATGAACTATTCCATGCACTACAGATAGTGGTAGTGTCAAGACCTCGGTGTTGTCGGCGGTAATGTCAGTTGGCATTTGCCTCTGCAACTGCGATGCTGTCAGCTCTCTGTCTTCGGGTAGAGGGCGCTCTCTGCTTCCGAGCAGAGATTAATAACCCAGTCGTGGTTCCGCCGAAGGGTAGAATCACGACTGGGAAAAAATAGACAGACATTTTTTGGCCGGGTCATATAGCCCGGAAACCCCACTTATAACTGACCATGTGTCACATGTTGCCCTTAGTGTGAGGGACAACTAAATATAGTTGGCGGTAATGTCCCAGTTGCGATATACCAGTACTAGAGTGATTGGAACTTTGCTAACAAGTCAGTCGGAATCTTCCGGTAGTCAACCGGAAGTGATTATAATCGGACTCTACATCGTACGAAGAGACGTACAATTAATACCTTGTTTTCTGTATGATTACTAACCCCACTTTGCAAATACTATTTTCTTCCGTCATACATTTATTTAATATAATTTTCTGTTGTTCGTATTTATTACCGCACAACTCAACAAACTTTTCATCAGCTTATCTCATGCTGTAATCTCTCGGCCAAACCCCTTAAGAATTGAGGAAAAAAAAACGAAAGAAACTTAGTTCCATTCTTCTTAAAAACAATAATTTGTCTTTTATTTCTGTCAATGCATTTTTACGATCAATAGGCCACATAGCTTGTTTGTCCATGGTCACTTCAAAATAGTAATTACATTTTCCTTACCACTTGTGTCCAAAGAAATCCAAATATTTTTTGGGACGAATTAAAAGGAAAGAATGCGATAGACTAGCTTTTATCGTCGTAGGAAGCTCATCTCTTCCAGGTGGCTGACTCCAAACAGATGTTCTTTTTACTGGAAATTTTGTACAATTTTTTAAAAATTGTTATTTCGTTTGTTTTTATTATAATATGACTTCTATGAAGATACGAGTAATGGTTTCTTTCTTGTCAGGAAGATATGGGAAAGGACGATATTCTTGGTTTTGCTCAATCTTACTGAATTCCGTCTTCGATTCTATTTGGAATTATTTTAAAGTATGATGTTTAGACGAACTTGTTTATAATTTTCTCCTCAGCATTTAAATCCATCTTCATGCGAATGTCAACAATTATCTTTCAATTAGTAGAATCTTTCCTCTTCTTTCTTGCTTTCTTCTTTTTTTAGATTGATCACTTTCCGGCGATCGTCAGTGTCACATACGCACGCACGCACACACACACACACACACACACACACACACACACACACACACACATTCATTATACATATATATATATATATATATATATATATATTGTCATCTTCAGACAGATCTGTTTCGCCGTATCAGAGCTCATCAGTACGGTTAGACTCCGATTGCTTTTTTTTACCAAGGATTGAAACCCGACCGAAATGGCGTCAGTTGGCGACTCTACTCCTGGGCTATGGGCGTTCGGTGGAAGTAGGCAGACTTTTAGCGCATATCATTATATATATATATATATTATCACAAAGAATTTGTCACTTTAATTGAGAAGGTTCATGGCCACTTTGAAGTTTCGTGAGAACACTGTAATCATATTTTCACTTATAGGGCTGGTTTTTAAAAGCCAGCTCAGTGAGAGAAAACATCATAACGGTGCTCACAGGACACTTCGAAGTCGAGATGAAACTGCTCAGTGAAAATGACAAATTCTTGACACTAAAACTATCAACGCGCTATCTACCCACCACAGATATTGAGAATTTTACGATTAAAAAACGTGCTTACCAAAATATATTTTATCAGTAAAGTTATCACAACTAAATATTTTACATATATATATATATATATATATATATGTGTGTGTGTGTGTGTGTGTGTGTGTGTGCATGAACACTGGGTTTAAAATCTACGTGTTCTATAACTTTTTTACAATATATATATATATATATATATATATATATATATTATAAACATATACTGTTAAATATAAGAGACAATGAATGTCAATTATGTTTAACCATGAGACGTTCTAAACATCGTATTTTGGCTTTAATTTCAGGTGAACATAAAGACAAAAATTCTCCAAAATTTTGATATTCTTTTATTAAGTTGCTTCTAAGCTTTCGGCTCACATGAGCCATCTTCAGTGAGATTACAATGACGTCAACATAAAAGCATCCACTATCAGCGACGATTTTATCTTCTATTGACATAAAACTTTGCTAAGCAACGATAACAGTTACCAAATAGCAAACGCAGTTCGCAAATTTGTAATGCGGTATTAGGATAAAAATTATTTTATCTTTGATGAGGCATCAAATAAAGTTTAAAATCACACCTGTCCAAACACTTTTGCACACTACCGGTAGTGTGCAAAAGTATTAGGACAAGAGTGATTTTGCTAAAACCCTCACTGAAATTCAAATACAAGGTAAAATGCCAAGGAAATTGCTAATAAATATTGATTTTTTAAAACTAGGTGTAAAAGAAATGTATCAAAAAGAGGTTATATTTAATTTTTCCTATTTTCTATTAAACAAGTTATTTTGAAACTACTCATTATGTTATTCTTGGATATGACAGACTTTTTCTTATTCCCCACTCTAGAATTGATAATGTTATTTCGCAAGACACACTTTGGGAACAAATACAAGCTGCTTGGCAGGAGATACCATTAGATACATTGAAGAAGCTTGTGATGTCAATGCCTAACAGAATGAAGGCTGTGATCAAAGCAAAAGGCTATTATACTAAATATTAATTTATTTTGTAATAAATATTTTTTCTTGTTAAAGAATTTGTTGAGTAAATCAAATAAAATTACGTTAATTAAATTGTTTATTTTCTGTCAATATACCTCATGAAAGAAAAAATATTTCTTGTCTCAATTCTTTTGCACAGTATTATATATATATGTAAATGTGCGTATGAATGCGTATTGAGAATTTTTTCTTAGCTCCCAGTCATCTACCTTTTTTACAGACGCACACAATCACGTCAGTTTACCTTTTTTCTATATATGTTTAACAATGATGATTTCATAATTTTAGATCGGACTACACAAGAGTAACATTGTACAGAACCTCGCTAAAAAAACTAATAACCCCACTCAGCACGCATGAGAGAAGATTACAATGGCGAAATTGCTTTTCTGTCCAGATAATAAGCATGCAACCGAGTTGTTCATTGATGCTTGTCGCTTAATGAAAGCTGTATTTTTCGTCTTTCTTTCTCTTTTGTTCTTTCTAAGGACTTTGTAACTTGATGAACACAACCTACATTTATAGATGTGCCTTTGGGTTCGATTGTCTGAATGAGAGATATCAGAGAAGACGGTGTCTCTTAAAGAATGTTCACAGTCGACCTTTGCATCACAACTGAACAAAAGAAAAATTCCGAAAGGGAAATATTGTTCATTTTTGACTAATCAGACTAGTTTTGCTTTGACACCCAAGATTCAAAACAAATTTACTCTTTAAATGTAGAATTAGTTTTAAATAATACTTTATATTTTATTGTGCATTTAAGTAAATTTTGTTCAGTCAACATCCTACAAAGGAAAATTCTCTTTAGTGAAAAGAGATTAGTACGATGGTAATAAATACGACTTTCAGGATCAGATGCAGAAACGGCGGGAGACTGAGTGGCTATGATATTCACAGGCATTGCTGGAATGCCATGAATCAATAGTCTACGGCTATATCGTGTTGAATACACCGGTTCCCGTCCGATCACCGAAGTAAAGCAACATCGAGCCTGGTCAGTACTTAAATGGGTGACCATTTGGGAATACCAGGTACTGTAAATTTAAGGTCCAAGAATGGTCCACGGATCCTCCAGGTTTGGGAGTTGGGTGTAGGGCTAATAACCTTGACCCGTAAAAAACAGTTTGTTACAGAAACAGCAACAAGAAGTTGCTGCCCTATGCACCATCTGGGTGTGATGGATAAATGATAATGATGATGAAGCAATAGAAGCACAAGGTAGTCGGAGGAGAACAAGCCTGCAAGAGAGAGAGAGAGAGAGAGAGAGAGAGAGAGAGAGAGAAACGAGAAACAGCAGAGCAAAGAAGACAGAATTGTAAAGATACAGAAAGAGTTTTTCTGACTTTGGTTGAGATAAGTCACGTGGGTCACACTTTCTGATGTCACTTCTTCTTCTTCTTCTTCTTCTTTGTGCATTGTCCTTTCAGGACGTAGACGATCATTGCTTTCCACGTCTCCCTATCCATGGTGACTCTTAGCAATCTTTCTCCAGTTACACCACATAACCCCATTCCATCGTCCACTTGCTCAGTCCATTCAAAAATGTTATCCGCTGCTTTCCCTTCTCTTTTTCCCTCTATCTGGCCTGTTAGTATCAGGTTCCCCAGGCCCTCCTTCCTCATTGCATGTCACAGGAATTTTAACTGTCTCTTCATGATGCTCAGTATTAATATCCTTTTCGTTTACATCCTTTCCAAAACCTCATCATTGCTCACATGCTCGATCCATGATATCCACAATATCCTTCTGTAGAACCACATTTCAATTGCTTCAAGTTTTGCCTTCATTTTTACTAAGATTGTCCAGCATTCACTGCCATAGTGAAGAACTGACATCAGATAGCATTCCAGTTCTCTTTTCTTTGTTTCTAGCGAAATTTTCCTGCCTCTTAATACTCTACACAGCTTCTGGAATGCATCCTTGTGCTTTTGAATCTCAGGAATATAAATGTATAGAAACTGTTGTGACTACAAAATTGGGGGTCAGTTTATATACTGATTGTAATATGGAATTGATCTCCCACTTTATATCCAGTATGCTTCTGTAGAACCACATTTCGGTTGTTTCAAGTCTTTCCTTCATCTTTGATTATATTGTCCAACATTCATTGCCATATTGAAGAACTGACATCACATCGCAATCCAATACGCTTTTCTTTTTTTCTAACGAAATTTTCCTGTTTCTTAATACTTTACTCAACTTCTGGAATGCTTCCTTTGCCATGCCAATTCGCCTTGGGATCTTTGTCTCACACTTTCCGTCTTCTGTTAGAACACTTCTCAGGTATTTAAATTTTTGTACCTGTTTGATTTTAGTTTCGCCCACACTACATACACGGATGACAAAGCGGCAGTCAATTTCAGTTTGAGTACAGCAACCACCACGTGAGGTTGCTTTCTCTAAGGCTTGGCCAAAGAACCCAGGCTGAGTCTAAAACTGCCTCCTACGTCAGCTTAGAAACACATGAGGCAGTTTCTCTTGGAAATATACCTTTCAAAGAAAAGAAACTCTAGCTTATTATATGTAAAACCGTTCCTTTCTGTTTTTCATTACACTCTGCTTTGCTGTGTAGATGCATGGGATATATCAATCTCTGTATGAGACATATATATCAACGTCTATCTATCTATCTATCTATCTATCTATCTATCTATCTATCTATCTAATTTATAAAGGATTTTCGATTATTACTATGGATAAGAAATATTTCACAGCTTTGATGTTATTATCGCGGCTCATCAGACACAAATGGTACAACAGTAGGTAATCAAAATATTTTGATTACCTGCTGTTCTACCATTTGGGACTGACGAGCGGCGATAATATCATCAAAGCGGTGAAATATGTATTATCTACAGTAATAATCGAAAAATTCTTTATAAACTATATTACTCTGTTAAATTAAATAAATGAATTTAACATTGAGTTCTCTTGAGTACGTTTCTTTTGGCATTTACCTGAATTACATACCAAGTGTACTATGTTATATATACACACACACACACACACACACACACACATACACACACACACATATATATATATATATATATATATATATATATATTAGTTTGTTCATGTTTTATTAATATAATAGTTTCTCTGAGAACATATTTCTCATTATTTTTCCTTTCAGTCATTCGGTTCCACTCTGTCCGTGAAATCCTGTGTTATTATATCATGGATATAACAATGCCTATCACGTGAATAGGATAATAAAGCTTTCTTCTATGTACTCTCGCAACAAAACGAAACAGAAGAAGTAGCTACTGCAAAGAGCGCTGCTATTAGAGAACATGTAGCTGAAATGATTTAAAATGAAAGAAGTATAATGTAACGCAAGAAGAGACAGTAGGAAAAACCTCAAGGCAAGCCAACAAGACGATGAATGAGAAATTCGAGAAATGCACAAAGTAATGAGAGAGAAAATAATCTTCAATTCACTGAAGACAATTACCAAAAAGGTCGGATAAATATATATATATATATATATATATATATATATATATAAGTGTCTCGTGGCAGTAGATAATTTTCAAAACATATACTGTTAAATATAACAGACAATGAATATCAATTAATAAACGATGTTTAGAACAGCTCATGATTAAACATAATAGACATCCATTGCCTGTTATATATATATATATATATATATATATATATATATATATATATATATATATATCAGAGTCTAACCGTACTGATGAGCTGTGATACAGCGAAACAGATCTGTCTGCGGATGACTATATATATATGTATATATATATATGTGTATATATATATTTTTTTTTATTATATATTTTTATAGTTTTATTTTTATTTTATTTTATTATTTATTTTTTCATTTCTTTGCAATCTATTTAAAAAGGAAAAGTAGACTAATTTTTCTGAAAAAAGTTTCTGAAAGGTTTTTTCTGTTGCTGAGGTGATGTGTCGTCCCCCGTGGGGATCTTCATATCGAAATGGCCATTCAACATCTTTGAATTAATCCTTTTTTAATATATATTTGCTCTGTAATATTTTATTACATGGAGCTCTCTTCCTGTATCATTTTTTAATATTAAAATAAATTTTTAATATTAATTAGGATCGGGTTTTTTGGAATTTACCTTCCTGCTTTTTTCCCTTGGATTGAAGTATCTGAATTAATATATATATATATATATATATACGTATGTATATGTATATATAAACCGTTAAATGTAAGAGACAATGAATGTCTATTATGCTTAATCATGAGCTGTTCTAAACATCTTATTTTGGCTTTAATTTAACGAGAAAATATAAACAAAAAATGGCCAACATTTCAATATGCTTTCTATTATGTCGGGTCTAAGCTTTCGGCTCACATATAACCAGCGTAATAAAAAATATCAAAATGTTGGATAATTTTTGTCTTTTTGGATTTCTTTAAACTTTTATCTTTATTTACAACTGAAATTAAAGCTAAAATACGATGTTTGGAACTGCTTATCATTAAACATAATAGACATTCATTGTCTGTTATATTAAACAGTATATATTTAAAAAAATTATCTGCTGACTCGATACACTATATATATATATTAATTATTATGTTAGAACATATTCAAAATACAAACTACTACAAAAATGTACATCTTGTTTTGACATTGAAAGAATAATGTCCCATCAGGTAGTTGTACCATCATTTTTAATTACCCGATGAAAGATTGTTCTTTGCAAACAGCCCTGACGAATGAGAAAATCATAAAGGTATCCTCACGAGACTTCGAAGCTGGCATGTATCTGCTTTATTAAAGAGAAAAAACTCTTTATATATATATATATATATATATATATATATATATATATATATATATATATATGGGGAAACACACCTATTCCTCAGATAATGGACTCTCCCTCCTAAATTAATAAGAATTAATAGGAAGTACTTGGGAAGTTCATGGGAGTTCTTTAGACTTCTATTGGAGTTCAGTAGAACTACTAGGGCCTATTTGCTAGTCTATAGCTCGAGTAAATTCATACAAGTTCATTGGAGCAGAAGCCATGAAAGTATTATGTAGAATAGACAGTAGGAAGCCACATCACGCCGACCGGTGAGAATGCAATTGCAGCCGAGCTGCCAAGTCAGTATCGATCACATTACAGATTCTTTGTTGTATTTTGTCAAGAACCCCGAAGTGAATAGCAGCAGCACTCGACCAGATATATACATATATCACCTTGATTGAGCACTTAGGTAGAACGGTAGACTTTGAAAAAAACAGTAGCTACTTTAGCAACTACGTATCGTTCAATCAGTAATGAATTGGAACAATCTCAGTTACTAGCGTATTTTTGCATGGTTTATCACACGCTAAAAGCCTGCTTTTTTCTACCAAAAGGCCCATAGCTCAGAGGTAGAATCTCTCGGGAATTTCCGTGACATTGTTATTTACATTTGTTGACATTACAATACATTTGCGAGTAGAGATGGTTATTTGCCTAGAATCGAAAGTTGTGTTGTATAGGCATGATTTGATTTTGATTAGACTGTGGAATCATTCTTGGTCGAGTGGTCTAAGACGCACGAAATCAATTGGTTGCATTCCCAATGTTGATAGGTGTCGCAGGTTCGAATCCTGACAAATGACACACAAAAATGTATTGCAACAAAATATATCGTAAACAATCATGCCGTTCGCAGGAAATATATAAATATACCGTTTGATTGAAAACGAATCAATATATAAAGAGTAGTCAGGTGTGAAGAGAACAGTGATCAATGCTGTATAACAGAACAAATATATATATTAATAAATATACATATTAGCTTACATTGAAACATGTTGAACATAGGGTAGTATATATATTTAATAATATGTATATGCATATATATATGATGAAATAGGAAACGCACGCTGGAGTTGCCTCCTCCAGAACAATAACATCAAGAAATCAGCTTCCTGACACATCTACCCTGGTGTGATTCGAACCCGGGCTTCATGATCAGAAAACGAACGTTCTGACCACTCTGCCACAGTTGTCAATTTTGATAATTGGAATGGTAAGTGATGTGAAAGGATTTCAAATATCACTGATGCATATCAAATTTACATGTCTTGAACTAATTTGAATTTGATTTTAATTCTTTAGATAAAGCATTTTGACTTATTACCGTTTATTTTAGTCTTATTAACCGGAATAAATCATTTTTCATCATTACTATTATTTTATTACTAGTTTTCTTCCGTCTTACTATTGTTGCTTTTAATCCCACCACACTGGCTCTATACACTCTTCAGTATTACTATTATTTTATTACTAGTTTTATTCCATCTTATTATTGTCGCTTTTTATCCCAACACTCTGGCTCTATACACTCTTCAGTATTACTATTATTTTATTACTAGTTTTATTCCATCTTATTATTGTCGCTTTTTATCCCAACACTCTGGCTCTATACACTCTTCAGTATTACTATTATTTTATTACTAGTTTTATTCCATCTTATTATTGTCGCTTTTTATCCCAACACTCTGGCTCTATACACTCTTCATTATTACTATTAATTTATTACTAATTTTATTCCATCTTATTATTGTTGCTTTTTATCCCAACACTCTGGCGCTATACACTCTTCATTATTACTATTATTTTATCACTAGTTTTATTCCATCTTATTATTGTTGCTTTTAATCCCAACACTCTGGCTCTATACACTCTTCATTATTACTATTAATTTATTACTAATTTTATTCCATCTTATTATTGTTGCTTTTTTCCCAACACTCTGGCTCTATACACTCTTCATTATTACTATTAATTTATTACTAATTTTATTCCATCTTATTTTCGTCGCTTTTTATCCCAACACTCTGGCTTTATACACTCTTCATTATTACTATTATTTTATCACTAGTTTTATTCCATCTTATTATTGTCGCTTTTTATCCCAACGCTCTGGCTCTATACACTCTTCATTATTACTATTAATTTATTACTAATTTTATTCCATCATATTATTATTGTTATTAATTGCAATACCTTGGCTTAATACACTTATCATTATTACTATTATTTTACTACTAGTTTTATTCCATCTTATTATTGTTGCTTTTTATCTCAACACTCTGGCTCTATACACTCTTCATTATTACTATTATTTAATTTCTAGTTTTATTTCATCCTGTCGTTGTTGCTTTTTTCAGAAAATATCGTGCTGATTTGCTTAGGAAATCCGCATTTAATATTCCTGACATTTATCTGAAGTTGAAACTAATCACTGTAAATATAGAACGAGTCGACAGAGAAATACAAAAATGAAAAACTGGAATTCGGCGTAGCCAAAAAAAAAAAAAAATGAGAAGAGAAGCAGCAAGAATAATGTGCGACGAACAAGAAAATAGGGGAAGACACAAAGATTATCTGAAATTGTTTCTACTACATTTGTTTTCGCGTATTATCTAACAATCTACTATCTAGAAAACGCATGAATATATGGTCATAAACTTCTTGAGGATTATCCGCTTTATATGGGAAGAAACTCATCTTCTTTATCTGTTAATTTACGAAAACAATTTTATAAGTTGCGCTGTGAATAATTATCTAAACTTATTTATAAATGGAACTTTGTCTGTGTGTGTGTGTATGTGTCTGTGTCTGACCGTTGCCTATAGACTCCGAAACGGCTGAACCGATTTTCTTGAAAATTTACACAGTTGTACTATAAGCGTCTGCAAGTGTTCTTAGCTAGGTTTTGTATCAAGGTACCCCTGATGAATATCGAAAATCGATAATCGAAATAATCGGGTTATAGAAGGAGTGGTCCGATTTTAATCAAATTTGATACACTCATAGACAAAGACATAAGAAACGATATTCAGAAGTTTCAAGGTTGCAGTAATTAAATGTAATCCTTAGTCTCAGCCATGATACCATTTACTCAGAGGACATATTTAGCCTTCAAAATTCAGTTTACGACGAAAAAAACTTATTTGATTTCGATACCAGGAAATCAAAATTTGACTTACATCCATTCATTTTTCTTTCAGTTTACGGTTTCACTTCAACTGGAAACAACTATTGCTTTTTAGTTTTTTGAGCCAACGTCCAAAGAATCTGAGCTCCAGGACCATGGATTAGTTTTAAAGCTTTCATTACACCCGAGCAACGCCGGGCTATACTGCTAGTCAAATATAGATGTAAAAAGCTGACGTAATTAGAGCGTTGATAGGCTTTGGGTTGCTATGGAATAGGAGGGTCGGTAAAAATGTCGATGAACATCATTGAACAAGTAGGTCACCTCTATAACCAAAGAGGATACGGAAGGAATTTCGCTACGACTTTCCTCACCTAAATTCAAATCTTTCTTTTGTATTTATTTTATGAAAAGAGTAATTTTCAAAATCTAGGAATTATGTCAAACTAGTGTTTTTTTCTTAGTTGATTTAGATGCTATAATACACAAAACGTTTCGACCAAGTGCCCTCTGGTCATCATCAGGTGTCCATTGATTGACATATATGGATTATTTTGTTGTTAATTGTGAAATATCCTGTGAAATCAGTTATTGTTCTTTCAAGTTGGATTTGTTGCATCACTACCAGATCTAAGGACTGAACGCATGACCACTAGATGTTACTAACACATGTATAGCCAACTATTATATCCACTTTAGTGGTGTAATTTTTGCACCCTTTTATATTCAATAATCAACAAGATAAATCATATCAGCCAATCAATGGACACCTGATGATGACTAGAGGGTAATTGGTCGAAACGTTGTGTATTTTATAACATCTGTATCAACCGAGATGATAACAATAGTTCGAAATAATTCCAAGATATCAAATCTTTTTGTTGTATCCATTTTAACACAAATACTAGAGTGCATGAAAGTATATGGAGAATAGACACTAGGAAGCGACATCCGGCCGGTGGGAATGCGATTGCAGCCGAGCTGCCTAGTCAGTATCGATCACATTACAGATTCTCTGTTGGATTTTGTCAAGGATCCCGAGGTGAATAGCAGCGGCACTCGACCATATACATATATATATATGTATATAAAAATAATAATTAAATAGACTCTGTAAGTATGTAGGCCGTAAATTTATACTAAAATAAACCTTCAAAAAAACCACTAACAAACAGAACCTAATTCCGTTACAATCAGGTGCACTAAGGCGTCGGATAAATGGGGAGAAAAAATAGAAATCCGCGGAACAAGAACAAAACATTTAATACTCCGCAGTAAAGAAAAAAAAAAACCAAACGGAACCAACCACAATAAAAAGTGCTCGATACAAAGTACAAAAGAAGATATGCAAAAGTAGAGCAAAGAAACACAAAAATCTAAAGTGAGCCAAAACCTACCGCGGTTTCACACTACGGAGCCTTTGCCCTGACGATCCGTAGTGTGAAACCGCGGTAGGTTTTGGCTCACTTTAGATTTTTGTGTATATATATATATATATATATATATATATATATATATATATATAGAAGTTTTCAATGTTCAAACTTGTTGTTGTATGATCATTTCAACAGGAAATCCCTAAGAGAGATTTCACATATCGTCAGCAACTAACACTTTTTCTAACAAAAAAAAAAAAAAAAGAAAAAAGGGGTTTTCATGTTGAAATGATCATACAACAACAATTTTGAACATTGAAAACTTATTTTATTTCATATTAGCTCCAGCTGTATCATTTTTTAATATTAAAATTTTAATATTAATTAGGATCAGGTTTTTGGGATTTAACTTCCTACTTTTCCGTGTGGATTAAAGCTATATATGTATATATCACACCTTAGGAAGAACGGTAGACTTTGAAAAAACAGTAGCTACTCTAGCAACTACGCATCATTCAATCAGTAATGAATTGGAACACTCTCAATTACTAGCGTATTTTTGCATGGTTTATCACACGCTAAAAGCCTGCTTTTCTTTCTACCAAACGCCCATAGCTCAGAGGTAGAATCTTCGGGAATTTAGGGAGCATAATATATTTACATTTGTTGACATTACGATACATTTACGAGTAGAGATTGTGTTATATAGGCTTGATTTGATTTCGATTTGACTGTGGAATCATTCGTGGTCGAGTGGTTTCAGACGCACGAAATCAATTGGTGGCTTTCCCAATGTTGATAGGGGTCGCAGGTTCGAATCCTGACAAATGACACACGAAATATATATAGCCTATATTTTTCCTCTTAATATCTGTAATTGTATTTCTCTATAGCCTTCCTTCGCAACCAATCCAAGAGGCGGAAAATTCTAAACCATCCAGAAATAAATGGAAACTATTCCTCTATATTATCTAAGAAGTCATAGTAATTTATACAGAAATAAAAAAAAGGAAACTGGAGAGGCATGAACCCCAATATATTGAATAAAAAAAGTTTTGAAACATTTTTATAGTTTTCCTTGTTAATAGGAGGTGAGTGCAGCTTAACAGTAAATGGATCCTGTGGAGAGCCATGATCCGTTTAATCCTGACGGGACATGGCATTACCGAATGACTCGTAACTTTTAGGAAGTGTTCTAACAGGAGATGGAAAATGCGGCACAGAGATGGCAATAGACTCGTTCCAGAAGCTGAGTCAAGTACTAACACACAGGAAAATTTCACTAGAAATAAAGAAAAGAGTGCTGAATTGCTACGTGATGTCAGTTCTTCAATACGGCAGTAAATGCTGGACAGTGTCATTCGAAAATGAGGACAAAACTGGAAGCAGCGGAAATGTGGTTCTACAGAAGGATGCTACGGATATCGTGGATCTGAGCATGCAAGCAACGATAAGGTGTTGGAAAGAATGGCAACTAAAAGGAAATTAATACTGAGCATCAGGAAGAGACAACTGAAGTTCCTGGGACATGCAATGAGGAAGGAGAGCTTGAAGAACCTGATACTGACTAGTCAGATAGAAGGAATGAGAGACAGAGGAAGGCAGCGGATAACATATTTGCAGAGCCTGATCAAGTGGATGACGGAACGGGGGTTGCCAGGAGTAACAGGAGCAAACATACTAAGAGCCACAAGGGATAGGCAGACGTAGAGAAACATGATCGCCCACATCCTGAAGGGACATGTCACATAGAAGAAGAAGAATATGAAGTGTGTGTTGTCTAACAGTAAATGGGTTCTCTAGAGAGCCATAACCACTTAAGCTAAGAAGAGATACGGCATTACTAAAGGTTTTGTAACTTTCTATATTGTTAATTGTTAATAGAAGGTGAGTGTGGTCTGTCAGTAAATATAGTGTTTCTATATTCTTAATTGTTTGTTTTTTAGGCTTAACGACCTATCAATCCTTATGGGATCATTTAAGGTCATAACCAATGATTTTGGGTAAGGTTATTTTATTTTTACAACCTTTTCCTTTTCACGATTCATTGTGATTCGTTTTTAAGAGCAGGATCCCCAAGTCCTACCCTTGTTATTTAACCCATAACTGGAGGGAATGGACGGATTAATACCTTTCCCAAGGGTACCAGTGCTTAAGTGAATGCAGGAAATTCAACTGGAATTAGAACTCGGCTCACTGATTTCTCTTTCCGAGCCAATATCCACTGCGCCACAACGCACATCCGTCACTATACGCTTACAGCACCTGGTATTCCAAAGCGGTCACCCATATAAGTACTGACCAGGCTCAACGTTGCTTAACTTCGGTGATCGATCGAGAACCGGTGTATTCAACGTGATAGGCCGTAAGCCACCTAATTGTTAATAGGAAGTTAGTGTGGCGTAACAGTAAATGACATCTGTGGAGAGCCATGATCATTCAAGTCTTGAAGAGAAATCGCATTACCAAGTGTTTTGTAACTTTCTGTTGTAGATTCCTGGTGAAGAACCGCACAAACTAATGAAGAGCAAAAAACAGATATTGAGATAGAAAAGTAGGTTATTTTGAACGTAATATACAAATTGAACGTAGGTTAGTAAATCCAGGAATACTTTTAGTAAGAAATAAATATATACAAGTCTTGAAGTGAAGTTGTTGGAAATAGTATATCCGTGTATATTATTCTAGCTGAGTGGAGCTCAGAGCTAGTCTGTAGTAGTCTTTGGGTAACTTCGGTTTATCTCGGTAACTTACGTATCAGTTCCGGTACTCTCCGATAACTGTAACGGATCTCTACGAATACTCTCTACTCTATGGTAGTTACTGTTGCTCTCTCTATGGCAGGAGTATATGTACAATTAGTCGTCTTCATTATCATATACAAAGGCGAGATCCCACAACACTTTCTATGGTATTAATAGTTAAGTATTTAAACATATCTTTCTCATCATGCTTTCAGTTGGTTAAATGTCAATACATATGACATACTATTAGTTTTATAATCAATATTTATGGCATTTTTGTCTTTTTAGATTTTTTCACAGGTTATTACATAAATAAAGGAACTATGTTTCCTTTGTCTTCAAGAAAAAATTGAAATCTTTAAATATATGAATAACAACAAACTTTTAAACCAGAGACATGAAAACACAGTAAAATGCAAACACATTAAAGTACTAACCTTACAATCATGCTAAAACATACTACAAAAGCTAAAGCTATGGCCCATTAAAGACGATAAATCTTCATAGTACTAACAAACACTATTACATTAGATTTTTTACCTATTACACACCACAAACTGCGATCTAATTTAAAATTTAAAATTTTATAGAAAAAATCGATTTCCTAAATTCAAAATTATGGTTAAATATACAAAACTAGATTAATTATAAAAACTATGCTTAAATACAAAAATATTTTATACTTGTACAAATAAACATTAAAGATAGGTCCAATCCCATTCCTCTCAACCCGTTACATTTCCCTACTCTCCTCCCAAAGAATAATGTCTAGTCATGAGGCCATAAAACACACCCCATCTTTTAATGTTAAATATGTCTACAAAATTCCCGACACTTTCATTAATTGACTATATTCCCTACCCACCCCACTTTCTTCAAATTTCTAACGGACAATATACAAGACTTATTTCCTCATTGCTAACCCCCACCAACATCCCACACACAACTCGCCAAATATAAGAACATAGGCTTTCCATTCCTTTCCACACCACCAGATGAGACATTGTCATTTCAATGTCGAAACAAAATGTACAACTTGTAGTGGATATAAAAAAATTGTACATGTTCTAAAATATAATTTATAAAATATATATATATATATATATATATATATATATATATATATATATATATATATATTGTTTAATACTTAGTTTTTGGTCCTAATAGGGTTAGACCAGTACACATTTGTATTAAAAGGTGTTGTATACAATTATAGTGTCGAACTTTTGAATATATTTCATTTATAAACGAGTTATTTCGCTACCTTGGTTTCCACCATGAGTGGTTTCTTCAGGCAATTTTTAATAACAATTAAATGGGTAGGGAGTTTTTAAAAATCGCCTGAAGAAATCATTCATGCTGGAAACCAATGTAACGAAATAACTTGTTTATAAATTAAATATATATATATATATATATATATATATATATATATATATATATATATATATCCAAGTGAATAACAAACGTAGAAAAAATTAACAACGTTCAAAACATTAATTTAAAACAGTGCTCAATATAAAATAGATCTGTAAATATTTATTATAAATTATAGTTTAGAACATGTACCAATTTTATAGTTTAGAACATGTAACAATTTTATAGTTTAGAACATGTACCAATTTTATATTTTAGAACATGTACAAGAACGAAAAAAAACACCTAAAGGTCAATAGAAAATCCTCAAAGAAACCAGAACATGTAAATCGGTAAAGGAACCAATGTTTCGTCTGTCTTCAAGAAAAAATTTAAACCATTAAATACATGAGGAGCAACATATTATTAAACCAGAGGCATGAAACCACAGTAAACTTCAAACACATTAAAGAACTAACAGTACAATCATGCTAAAATTAAAAAGCTAAAGTTAATATTATCTAAGAACGATAAACCTTTATAGTGTTAACAACACACTTACCTCAAATTTTACCTTATTTCATACTACAAACTTATCTAATTAAATTTTTATATAAAAAAGAGATTTACTAAATTTTAAATTATGTTTAAATACAGAAAATAGATTAATTAAAGAAACTAAATTTAAATACAAAAATGTTTGTAGTCGTAAACATCACTAATACAGACCAGTCAATTAAGTGCCATACGTGATACACGCTTGGGCGATCATGTCTCGGAAGGGACTGACTGGGCAGAAGATTATCCCGCAGTAGGTTGCCATGTTGCCATTGCTTTCTGCGGTAGACTGGCTGCCGACCAAGGCTATAAAACCGAATCTTTCCTGTTATTTAAGCCATAACTGGAAGGAAGAGACCTTTCCCAAGGCAATACAAAAGATTCAACTGGAATTCGAACTCGGCTCCCTGGTTTCTCGTTCCGAGCCGATATCCACTGTACCACAAGTTTACCAAATAGCAATTCCTAGCGCCTCCTATCCTACTCCCCCAACCCGATATATATCTTCTTTTTTTCTCCTTTTGTTAAAGCCAAAGGACTGACCATAAAGGCTGTAAATGACCATACCTTATCATCTACTGTTAATCTGTTTATAAATTTTCAACACGTTCATTAATCCCCTCTATCCTCTCCCACTTCCTTCTTTTCGTTCAAATTTTAACTTCCAACTTAGAACTCTAATTTCCCATTTTCCACTCCACCTACCTCTCACAGATAATTCGCCAATTTTAGATAAAGAATTTCCATTCTTTTGTCATACTACCCGATGAGACATTGTCCTTTCAATGTCGAAACAAAATGTACACTTTGTAGTAGATGATAATTTGTACATGTTCTGAACTATAATTTATAATATATATATATATATATATAGAGTAGATAGATCTATCTATCGCCCGGTTCACACTCCACCCACATCTATTGAACAGGTTAAGAGGATCATCCCTTGTTCCCTGTTTAGGATGTGGTTTCCTCCTTGCTCTTTTCCAATCTTCTCACTTTTTTGTTTTTTCAATTGGAGTAGATAGATCTATCTATCGCCCGGTTCACACTCCACCCACGTCTATTGAACAGGTTAAGAGACTCATCCCTTGTTCCCTGTTTAGGATGTGGTTTCCGGCTTTCTCTTTTCCAATCGTTTCACTATTACGTAGCCCCCCCCCCCCCCTGCACATTAGTGGCGTTACCGCCTTGCTCGGGGTGATACGATTAAAAAAAATAGGCTGAATGCTTTGCTCGCAGATTTTCCACTAATTCGAGACTGGATTCGTCTGGAGTATCTACACCAGACTTCCCACCTAGAACTGAGGCCCAAATGAATGACGTCCACATTACCCACTCGCTGGTCTCTAACATAATCTCAAAGCTTGACTCTCATGAAGCGAGCGGAGGGGACATAATCCCAATCATAGTCTTGAAGAAATGTGCCCGTGAACTCTCCTCTGTCCTTTTTAAGCCCTACAACTACTGCCTATATGCTTCCTGTTTTCCTGCCTGTTGGAAGTCTTCCTCTGTAGTTCCTATATTTAAGAATACTGGAGAACCCTCGGATCCGCTAGTTACAGCCCTATCAACTTTCTAGCTATCTTTGGCAAAGTGTTCGAAGCCATTATCAGCGCCGAGGTGGTTCAGCATTTCACAGCCCACAGACTCTTTTCAGACAAACAGTATGGTTTCCGCTTCAGCAGATCTGATATATACTGCTGATATGCTAACGACCATCACTGAGTATATATACCAGGCTCTCGACAAGAATGGCGAAGCTCGAAACGTTGCTCTGGATGTTTCCAAAGCGTTTAACAGAGTCTGTTATGCTGGCCTTCTACGCAAACTGCGGAGCTATGGTATAGCTGGACAATTGTTTGACCCAATCCAGTCATTCCTCTCTAATCGCACAATAAATGTAGTATTAAAAGGAACTGTCTCCCAAAACTACCATACGAACGCGGGTGTCCATCAAGGCTCTATTCTAGGTCCTACGCTTTTTCTGATCTATATTAACAATCTCCCCGGTGTTATAAGATCCCAAGTAAGCATGTACGCCGACGACAACACCGTTTATTCTCGCCTCGATCAAGAATCTACTGAGGTTGACAAAGCGAACCTCACTGCCTAGCTTGAGAAGGACTTCCTATCCATGGTGAACTGGGGTAAGAATTGGCTCGTAAATTATAATGCTTTCAAAACGAAGCTGCTATCTATTAAACATCATAGACAATCACACCTACCCACCTCCCATTATCATGGAACAGGCTAGCCTCCCTGAGAGTAAAACACTACATCTCTTTGGCCTCACACTCTCAAGCGGACCTCAAGTGGAATGACTATATCGAATCCATTGCTAAATCCGCTGCTAAGAAGGTCGGTTCACTGTGAAGGGCCAGGAAGTTTTTCCCCTCTGAGTCCATCCTGCACATATATAAATCTACCATTCACCCGTGTATTGAATACTGCTGCCACATCTGGTCGGATGCTCTTGCTATTCACCTCGGGGTTCTTGAGAAAATCCAGCGGAGAATCTATAATGTGATCGACAACGCCTTGGCAGCTCGGCTGCAGTTGCTATCTCACGTGACGTGGCGTCTCTGTGCCTCTTTTATAAATACTTTCACGGCTTCTGCTCCAATGAACCTAGATCACTGGTGTCACCTAGGTATGAATTTACACGATTTGCTACTATATTAGCAACTAGGTTCCACCCTTTTACAGTGAAACTGATAAAATATAACCACAATTTCTACTCGAACAGCTTCTTTTCACGCACTTCCCACATGTGGAATTCCCTTCCAAATACTTGCTTCCCCGACAGCTACAATCTCCAGGAATTTAAATGTAAGGTCAATATACATCTCCTATCACACTATCTCGCACCCATTCTCACAAGCTATTTTTCCATCTACCCCACCCCCATCCTCGGTATCCTCATCCGTCTATTCTTCTGATATTTCCTATAACTAACCTCTCTTTCTCATCACTTTTCCCTATGTAACCTCCTGTGCAACACTGGCAGTAGAATGCCTTGCTTGGGGTGAGAGGATTTATATATATATATATGTATATATATATACATACAGTCATCCGCAGACAGATCTGTTTCGCTGTATCACAGCTCATTAGTCCCGTTAAACACCGATTGCTTTTAACCCAGGATTGAAACCCGACCGAATTGGTGTCAGTCGGCGATTATACCTCTGAGCTATGGGCGATCGGTATAAGAAGGTAGATTTTAGCACATGATGTATCATACGCCAAGAGCTAGAGCGTTCTAATTCATTACTGAATGAGCGATGCGTAGATGCTAGAGTAGCTACTGTTTATTTTTTTTTCAAAATCAACCATTCTTCCAGAGTTCTCAATCAGGGTGTGAGAGCGTATATATAGATACATACATATATATATATATATATTGAAAACAATCCGTTGTAAGAGAATTTTCCCTGATAAATAATTCAAGCGGATGATAGTAATATATTATTAAAAATTATGAAATATTAAAAATGATTCACAAG
Organism: Ascarosepion bandense; assembly: GCA_037127315.1. Classification (NCBI taxonomy): domain Eukaryota; kingdom Metazoa; phylum Mollusca; class Cephalopoda; order Sepiida; family Sepiidae; genus Ascarosepion; species Ascarosepion bandense. The sequence continues at coordinate 2,844,198 of JBBBDQ010000532.1, read as the reverse complement.
AAAATAAACCTGAATATTAAACTTAAGACATTAATTTGTAAGTTTAATTAGTCGTGGCGCACTGGGTATCGGCCCGGAATTAAAATTCTGAGAGCCAGGTTCGAATTCCAGGTGAATTCCTTGCATTCATTTTCGCGCAATTACCCTCTGGAAAGGTATTATTACCTCTCTTCTTCCTCCAGTTATGAGTTGAATATCTGAACAGATTAGTTACTACTGCCACGGTTGGCAACCAATCTAACGCAGCAAGAAATGGCAACCTACTGGGGGAAAATCTTCTGCGTAGTCGATTGTCTTTCGAAAGAGAAATGATCGCCTAAGCATGTATCATGTATGGCACAACTAACTTTCTTGAATAGCAGAACAGATTGGGTTCTATAGCCTTGGATGGCAACCAATCTATCACAACATGAAATGGCAACCTACTCAGGGAAAGTCTTTTGCGTAGTTAGTAATCTTTTGAAAGAGACATGATCGCCTAAGCGTGTATCACGTATGGCACAACTAACTTTCTTGAATAGCAGGACAGATTTGGTTCTATAGCCTTGGTTGGCAACCGTCTAAAGAAATGGCAGCATATTGAGGAAAAATCGTTTCCGTAGTTAGTCGTCTTTTGAAAGAGACATGATCGCCCAAGTGTGCATCACGTATGGTACTTAACTGACTTATTATGCTTTGTAATCGCTAGGTATGAATTACTTCAACCAATTTTTAGTACGTGACTTATTGACAGGCCGGCACAAGAGTTGACAGCACATACCGAGTAAGCTGAACTGCGACGCCCTTACAAATAAATGTTTTAAATTTTTTTGCAAAGAGAAAACTCAATAAATAGTATAACGATTTTATTACAATATCTAAACTTATTTATAAATGGGACTTTGTCTCTGTGTGTGTATGTGTGTGTATGTGTGTGTGTGTGTGTCTGTGTGTGTGCGTCCGTTACCTATAGACTCCGAAACGGCTGAACCTATTTTCTTAAAAATTTACACAGTTGTACTATAAGCATCTGCGTGTGTTCTTAGCTATGTTTTGTGTCGAGGTACCCCCGATAAATATCGAAAATCGATACTCGAAAAAATCCGGTTATAGAAGGAGTGGTCCGATTTTAATTAAATTTGATACACTCATAGACAAAGACATAAGAAACGATATTCAGAAGTTTCAAGGTTGCAGTTCTTACAATAGTGCAGAAAATCGATAATATATATATATATAAAAGGCAAGATGTTTGTGTATGTGTTTATCTACCTGCATGTTTGTATTTTTTTCAGCCCTTTTATTTTAGTTTTTGCTTCGAATTTTGACTCTAAGTAGGTATAATTGTAGTCTCAGCCATGATACCATTTACTCAGAGGACTTATTTAGCCTTCAAAATTCAGTTTACGGCGAAAAAAACTTATTTGATATCGATACCGGGAAATGAAAATTTGACTTATATCCATTCATTTTTCTTTCAGTCTACGTTTTCGCTTTAACTGGAAACAACTATTGCTTTTTAGTCTTTCGTGCCAACGTCCAAAGAGTCTGAGCTCAAGGACCATGGATTAGTTTTAAAGCTTTCATTACACCCGAGCAACGCTGGGCTATACTGCTAGTATACATATAATAGGTGCGATTGGTTAATTGTCGCAATTATTATTTTATTATACTATTAGCTAGAGGACTTATTTAGCGTTCAAAATTCAGTTTACGGCGAAAAAACTTATTTGATATCGATACCAGGAAATCAAAATTTGACTTACATCCATTCATTTTTCTTTCAGTCTACGGTTTCGCTTTAACTGGAAACAACTATTGCTTTTTAGTCTTTCGTGCCAACATCCAAAGAGTCTGAGCTCAAGGACCATGGATTAGTTTTAAAGCTTTCATTACACCCGAGCAATGCCGGGCTATACTGCTAGTAACACGTAATACAATCTAAAGAAACCAGTCATTATTCAACACTTATTATCCTAACTCTTCTAGCTTTTAGATCTGTTCAGTCAGTGAATGCTTCTTTGTATTACCATTTGTATAGGTGAAACAGTGGCAACCAAACACCCTAATTAGTAGTAATGGTCAGCTAAACTTTTCTCGTTAAACATTGCTTAAAGCAGGGCGTTAATTTATGTATTGATTGCTAAAATGTACCTTCTGATAGCGGACTTTAGTACGATAGTTAATCATCTTGTCCCGTAGGTGTATATATATATATATAGCAGCCGGTTGCTTTTATGCTGCATGCAAATAAATGCAGTAAATATTAATAAATAATGTTTCCATAATGTATCTAGGATGGAACATATTATCGTTTGAATCAATTATGTTTCTTTTATTTTGCCCGTTTCTTCAATACAGCTTTTGGCAATAATTGGTTTCGATTTTCTTCCTTCATTTGTTTTTTGATTTTCCTTAGCTTTCTAACTGAAAAAAATATCATGCAACCTAGGCCAGCCTCAATCTTATTCGCCGATAAACTTTCATGAACAGTTTTGTTAAGACAAGCAGTTGCTAGACAAAAAGCACGATTAAAAACAAACCCTCTTATATGGTCAACGCCCATCTAGCACAATTATCACCATCTTTCGACAAACCAATGTTTGTTCGGAAATCCATCGACAATCCCACACCACACAGTATAGTCAAGCATTTCTATACTCAGAACCTGAGGCTGTGAGTGGACGTCTTGGACTTCTTTCGATGGCTGATACAGATGTGGATTGCTAGCTCTACATCCGTGTGTTTTTATATACAAGACACCTTTTTGATTGCCAACCACATTACACCAGCAGAACATCAAAGCTTACAGCACCCGGTATTCTTAAGTGGTCACCCGACCAGTCTCCACCTTGCTTAATGCGTAATCTGGTATAAATGATGTAAATTCTTTGGTGAGGCTTTTACTAAAGAAATATTGTTAAAAATCTGTAATCTCCTAATTACTAGTTCTTCTAGGTCTTTTTCCTAAGATCATCGTGATCCATTCAAGTGCTCAATTGCCAACTGGTACTGCTGCAACGACTTGATCGACACTTGTTTAGTTTGCATTTTCTTTCTAATCTACTATATGGTCAAGCAAAACAAAGCGTAATCAAACGGTGTGCTTTTCTTCTCATTTCATTATCGCAAAAAGCCATGTTGCTTCTAAATACATAAGCAGTCATGACTCTCCCCACTTTCTTTTTTCGTTATTATCAGCAAATTGCCATACATTATTAAGTTGGAGGGGGAAGTGTTTCCCTATTACATTTACAAAACAAAAACAAAAAAAGAAAAGGTTTTTGATTGATTGATGGATTCGCTTTTTACAGCTTATCAACCCCTTGTGGGTTAATTGAAGCAGAAAATATTTTTAGATTGTAAAGCGTTTTTTAAGGAATGATGATTTACTGACACAAGTTTTACTAATTAACCCATAGCCACGGGGATAACGGAGGTCGATTCATAATTATACTGAATTTGATACGCAAACAAGAAAGTATTATGCGATTATAATGGGGGATCAATTTTGTATTACTCTCACTCTAGAAACTTATCCCTCACTTTTTTTTACACTAATTTTTATGCATTTATATAAAAGAAAGTGCAAATAAATATATTCCTCTGTAGATAATTAGTAATTCATTCATTAATTAGTTTTTAAGGCTCATCAAGCATTTGAAGTTAATTTAAAGTCTGAAAACGTTTTTAGATAATAAGACATTCTGTTTTTTAAGAGGAATATAATAATAGTTTAGTGATACAAGTATTACTAATTAGCCCATATATGGAGGAAGAAGAAGTGGATTCATACGTTTCCCGGGCATATTTGCGCGTAAAAGAATACAAAAAATTCAAATTCAATTTGGAACTGGGCTCTACGATTAACACTTTCGAGCCATTATCCATCCAACCTGCTATTCTCAAGCGGGTGTTCATCTAGATACTAACCAGGTTAAACCTTAACTTAACTTCGACGATTGTACAGGAACCAATGTTTTAAGGTGCACCTCTAGACTGCTACGTGATGTCAGTTCTTCAATACGGCTGTGAATGCTGGACAATATCATCGAAAATGAGGACAAAACTGGAAGCGGCCGAAATGTGGTTCTACAGAAGGATGCTACGGATATCGTGGACTGAGCATACAAGCAACGACGAGGTGTTAAAAAGAATGGCAACAAAAGGAAATTGATGCTGAGCATCAGGAAGAGACAACTGAAGTCCCTGGGACATGCAATGAGGAAGGAGAGCCTGGAGAACCTGGAGAACCTGATACTGACTGGTCAGATAGAAGGAAGGAGAGACAGAGGAAGGCAGCGGATAACATATTTGCAGGGCCTGATCAGGTGGATGACGGAAGGGGGTTGCCAGGAGCAACAGGAGCAAACATACTAAGAGCCACAAGGGATAGGGAGACGTGGAGAGCCATGATCGCTTACGTCCTGAAGGGACAGGGCACATAGAAGAAGAATAATAACAAAAGAAATTCTATTTTTATTTTCTTACAATTATCTACTTGGCAATAAATACTAAAAATAGTATAAAACACATCATCTTTTCTTAAAAAATGGGGTGGTCTAATAATCATGGCCGGTAGTATATATATATATATATATATATATATATATATATAATGAAAAAAAGTTAGATGCTTTTATAAAAGCATCCAACTTATCTTCATTATATTGAAAATCAATGCTTTATATTCATTATATTGGGAATAATTGCTTTTAAACATCCAACTTATTTAGATCATAACGGTCTGTTAAATTCTAACATTGATTTTTCATCGAATTACAGTCCCCTGTGGAATTAACCTTATAAAGTACCAAGAATACTAGTTTATATATATATATATATATATATATATAGTCATCCGTAAACAGATCTGTTTCGCTGTATTACAGCTCATCAGTGCGGTTAGATAGCCGGTTGCTTTTTACCTAGGATTGAAACCCGACCGAATTGGCGTCAGTCGGCAGACTTTTTAGCGTGTATATTATCATTATACACGCCCAATAAGTGAGAGTGTTCTAATTCATTGCTGAATGAACGATGCGTAAATACCAGAGTTTTTTCAAAGATTACCGTTTTACCAGAGTGCTAAATTGTGTTGTTAGAGCGTATATATATATATATATATATATAATTTTTTATGAATGTAAATTCTTTATGTCTATTTTTCTTTGTTTTTATATTTTTAAATTTGAAATGAAGTTTTGTAAAAATTAGCACATATGATATCCTGTTACTTGTTTTTATCACGATGGTTTTAGGTAGCACAGAAGGAAATTGATTTCATGTCTGCATTTGAGCTTTTATTGAGAAGATTATCTTGCTCAGGACATTTAATTCATCGGCGTTTTCTCTTTCATGACAAAATTATCTCTCGGATTATAACTCCATAAGGGCACGTTTAAATACAGACATGGGGACCTACCAACCCCCGTCAATAACATACTTTCGAAAAACACGAGCATACTACTTATCTACGCGCCCAAAAAAAGAAATGGTTTAAAAAAAATGGAAGCATTAACATTTAAAAAACAAACTGTCAGAGATATCATTTATGAACAGGGCCAAAATCTGCTGATCGTGTTCGGTAATTAAATTCATTCCCATCGCTGTATATATTGCTTTTTATTCTACTTATAAGATTTGTTGAACATATTTATGAGTTTATATCGTTTAGAAAACGACAATTAAAAAACAATGACAAAAATACGTGTTATCAAATGCAATATACATTTATTGATACGAGAACCTTGGTGTGTTCATCTCTGACTGAGATGTGTGTACGTAAAAAGAGCGTTCGTATTGGCAAGGGTGTTCGTGTTACGTGTGTGCTTTAGCATTCATTAACGTGTGTGTGTGTGTGTGTGTGTGTGTGTGTGTGTGTGTGTGTGTGTGTGTGTGTGTGTGTGCCGGAGGTTATGGTGTCACTGAAATGGTTTGCTACCAGTTTTTGATCTGGCCGTCGGCGCGCGTGCGCTTTCTGTGGAGTGCGTCGGCTTGGGCGTTTGTTTCCTTCGGTTGACAGGATAAGATCTCTTCTCTTACTCATTTGACGTAGCGTTCGGATGTAGTTTAGAGAAAAAGTTCGCACCTACTTGACGATTTCAGTTAAATGTTTGCGACAAGGAAAATGTGTCGTGTTTTAAGAAGAAAAAAAGTATTTTTCAACCAATCGTGTTTTAGTTCGCTGCAGGTTAAACAAAATGTCATCCTCAGAAAGTGAAAGATCATTTGGGCAGTTTTTACGCAATCTATGTTCAGAAAAAATATTATTTTTACAAAGACAAGAAAAAAAATTATTAAAAGTATTATATGTAGTGTATATATGTGTGTGTGTGTGTGTGTGTGTGTGTGTGTGTGTGTGTGTGTGTGTGTGTGTGTGTGTGTCTGATTTTAAATAATTTACTAAGGCGTTTTTTGTGTGAAGACCTTTCCTCGGTGTTATTCTACATAGTTAAATTATTTTCAGAGACTTTTTTCTCGTCTGTATAGAGAATAATATTTGCGTTTATTTTTTAAAAATCCGACCATTAACATACTTAAAGAACAAGTGCTATACTTTTAATTCATATTTTATTAGCCGAAACCACAAACAAATAACAGGCCATAAATCTTTGTTAACTCAAAACAAATTAGAAAAAAAAAGTTTATTATCTTCTTCAAATGCCAACACATCCTATCATAATGAAAGGTTCAAGGAGAAAATTTATAGGCCGGACTAGCCAAATTCCTGAGCCTGGTAGCCAAACAACGTCGTTAAAAGAGAAGGTTCATGATGTACCCAACTCGTTGAGTTTTCACATAAGAACCTGTCGATTGGCATCGTGTGTAAACGTGATGCCTTTCAGTATCGTTAACAAATACTTGTGATGTATTTGTAGAACATCAGTAAGTTACTTATGTGCTAAACATGACGCACGTTTGGGTGATCATGTCTTTTTCGATCTATGACTAACATGGCAGAATATTTTCACTCATGAGCTTACCATTTCCTTCTGCGGTAGCTTGAACAAAGGTTATATAACACAGTGTGTCCTGCTATTTAACCCATACCTAGAGAGAGAAAAGATGGATTCATTACTTACCTAAGGGTATTTGCGCAAAAGTGAACGTAATGAATTCGAACACGGATCTCCGAATTCTCATTTTGGGCCCCTATATATAAATTTACTCGAGCCACAAGATTAGCAACTAGGTCCCACCCTTTTACTGTGAAACCAATAAATTGCAAACACAAATTCTACTCCAGCAGCTTCTTTTCTCGCACTTCCCGGGTGTGGAATTCCCTTCCATTTACTTGCTTCCCCGACAGCTACAATCTCCAAGAATTTAAATGTAAAGTCAATAGTCATCTCCTATCTCACTAACCTGCATCCTCTCTCTTTCTCCGTCCCCTCCACTCTCATCAGTATTCTCATCCTTCTCTTACCCACTTCTTGAAACCCCCTATAACCTGTCACTCTTTCTCCTAACTTTCCTCCTATGTAACCCCCTGCAAAACAGTGGCAATAAAATGCCTTGCTTGGGACGATATGATTATAAAAAAAATATATATATATCTATTATATCAAAATCTATCTTAATATTAAAGAAGAAATGATGCTGATTTATCAGATGAATGTTATGATACATTTCATAATTATTTATTTTTAATTTTTAAAAAAACATTGTGATACAACTTTTCTTCTCCTCGGTTGGTTTCATCTATGACTCTCGGTAATACAACGGTTTCTATCTTTCATAATTGTTTTCAGCAAAACCAGGTTACTAATGGTTAATTTATGCCCTGTTAGCAGGGCCGTAGCTGATGCTAAAAATCACCGGACATAGAGAAAATTGCCCGGATTTATTAGTTGACAATGTGATGACGTCATCAGTGTCATCCGTTTCCAGAAACTAAGACTCTTGCGAATTTTTTCGGCTATTCCAATGGAAATTAGGCACAGAACGTGAACGAAAGCAGGAAATCGGGTTTGGACTTTCTGAGTATAACCAGTCTTTTCTCCCAAAATTAATAAATAAACAGATTTTTACTACGTTCATTCAGATGTTTTCTTCGTTTTTCTTTCTTTCTTTCTTTCTTTCTTTCTTTCTTCGTGAATTGTTTAGTTTGATTTCTGACGAAGACATTTTTCCTTGCCCGGATTTTTACTATGATTGCACGGATCGGACCGGACCCGTACCCGTTGTGCCCGGTAGTCAGATATGGCCATGCGTGTTAGTGTGCTGTAACAGACGGAAAAAAAACAAATGGAAATATACTGTTGATCTAAATTTCTAGACCCAGATATCCCGTAACCCATTATAGTCATACTAGCAGTGTAGCACGGCGTTGCTCGGGCGTAATGAAAGCTTTAAAACTAATCCATGCTTCTAGAGCTCAGACTCTTTGGACGTTGGCACGAAAGACTAAAAAGCAACAGTTGTTTCCAGTTAAAGCGAAACCGTAGACGAAAGAAAAATGAATGGATATGAATCAAATTTTGATTTCCTGGTATCGATATCAAATAAGTTTTTTCCGCGTAAATTGAATTTTGAAGGCTAAATAAGTCCTCTGAGTAAATGGTATTATGGCAAAGACTAAGAACTACAATCATACCTACTTAGTGTCAAACCCGAAGCAGAAACAAAAATAAAAGGGTGAAAAAAATACAGACATACAGGTAGATAAGCAAAAACATACAAACGTCTTGCCTTATATATATATATATTATCGATTTTCTGCACTATTGTAAGAACTGCAACCTTGAAACTTCTGAATATCGTTTCTTATGTCTTTGTCTATGAGTGTATCAAATTTGATTAAAATTGGACCACTCCTTGTATAACTAGATTTTTTCGATTATCGATTTTCGATATTCATCGGGGGTACCTCGACACAAAACATAGCTACGAAGACCAGCAGACGCTTATAGTACAACTGTGTAAATTTTCAAGAAAATCGGTTCAGCCGTTTCGGAGTCTATACGTAACGGACACACACACACACACACACACACACACACACACACACACAGACACGCACACAGAGAAAGTTCCATTTACAAATAAGTTTATATATATATATATATATATATATATATATATGTTATACTTTAGAACATGTACAAATTACAATCTACTACTAAAGTGTACATTTTGTTTCGACATTGAAAGAACAATGACTCGTCAGGTAGATAATAATGATGCTAATAAACGTTATTTAAAAAAAAAGACGTAATTAAAAAAAAAGTAACGTTTATTATAATCATTACTAACTACTTGAGACATTGTTCTTTCAATGTCGAAACAAACTGTGCAATTTTGTAGTAGATTGTAGTTTGTACATTTTGTAAAGTATAATTTATAAATATTCATTGTTCTATTTTTATATTGAGCACTGTTTTAAATTAATTTTTTGAAATTTTTTCGTTCCTTCTTTATTTGTGTATGTATATATATATATATATATATATAACAATGGATCTCAGAGTAAACATTTAATCCTCAAATGTACCACCTTAAAAAGTATTATTACTTATATTAAATGACCATAAGAGAAATCAATAAAGAAGAAAAAAATAACAGTATTAAATTATCATTAAATATATGAAAAAGAAATTGTTAAAAATATTTGAAAGATGAAAAATATTGACGATTCTGAAGAAAAAAAGAAAATAATGATCCAGTTCCCTACAAATTTGAAAATATGTATTTGTCCGTAATAAAAAAAAAATACTTTTCAGTCTGTATATAACAAAAATGATAAAAGAAAAAAAATATGAAGCACACCTTGTTAAAAAATATTTGAATAATAATTGTCAGAGAAAGAAATCGAAGATACTGAACCAATAGCCATCAATGAAAACAAGTACTTCCACTCGAAAATCACCTTCTTTTTATAAGAAAAGAGAAATGTTACGTTTAAATATAGAGCAAAATTATTTGTGCCTATTTAACAAAATAAATGTAATAAATATTCTAGAGCTATGCCACGATTTAGCTTTACAAATATTAAACAAATATGTATTTTAATAATAAAATGCTATAATTGCATAATAATATGATAAAAATTATAATATAACTTTTATTATATTATAATTTTTATCATATTATTATAAAGCAGCGCGACTCCAGACACTTTATCCCCGGTGGAATATGGCTTCCGTTTGTCTATTCGACAAATATTTCCAAGGCTTCTGCTCTGACGAATTGAAGTCACTGGTGCCCCCGCCACAATAATTTACTCGTGCAACCAGACTGACAACAAGGTCCCACCCATTTACAGTTAAATCAATCAAATGCAACCAACAATTCTACTACACCAGCTTCTTTTCTCGCACTTTCCGCTTGTGGAACTCCTTTCCGTATACTTGCTTTCCTGACAGGTACAACTCCAGGAATTTAAATGCAATGTCAATACCCATCTCTTATCCATTTGTTTCCGGTTCTTTCTACATCACCCTGTATATATTTTCGTTTCTCTCTACCTTCGTAACTTTCTTCACTCCTGTGTTTCCACCCTTCTGTTGCCCTTTTTCTGACACCCCCCCCCCAAGTAACTGATCCGTCTTTCTCTTCAACTACTATTCAACTTTCTCTATCTCCTACGATCTAATCTTTTTCTCTCATGTAGCCCCCTGCGACAATTCTACTCCATCAGCTTCTTTTCTTGCACTCTCGCCTGTGGAACTTCCTTCTATGTACTTGCTTTCCTGACAGCTACAACCTCTGAGAATTTAAATGCAATGTCAATACCCATCTCTTATCCATTTGTCTCCAGTTCTTTCTACATCATCCTGCATATCTTTTCCTTTCTCTCTACCTTCACAACTGTCTTCAATCCTGCCTCCTCATCCTTCTTTTGCTCTTTCTCTGACATCCCATGTAAATGTTTAATCTTTATCTTCACTCTCCTCCTATTTAAACTTTCACTCTTTTATGTAGCCCCCTGTGCATCAGTGGCAGTACCACCTTGCTTGGGTTGAAACGATTAAAAAAAGAAATAAAATAATTACAATAAGAATCTAAACTTATTTATAAATAGAACTTTGTCTCTGTGTGTGTATTTGTGTGTGTGTGTGTGTGTGTGTGTGTGTGTGTGTGTGTGTGTTCCGTTACCTATAGACTCCGAAACGGTTGAACCAATTTTCTTGAAAATTTACACAGTTGTACTATAAGCGTCTGCGAGTGTTCTTAGCTAGGATTTGTGTCGAGATACCCCCGAAAAATATCGAAAGTCGATAATCGAAAAAATCCTGTTATAGATAAATCGATAATATATATATATATATATATATATATATATATATATATATATATATATATAATGCAAGATGTTTCAGCCCTTTTATTTTAGTTTTTGCTTCGGGTTTGGCTCTAAGTAGGTATAATTGTAGTTCTTAGTCTCAGCCATAATACCATTTACTCAGAGGACGAATTTAGCCTTCAAAATTCAGTTTACGACGAAAAAACTTATTTGATATCGATACCAGGAAATCAAAATTTGACTTACATCTATTCATTTTTCTTTCAGTCTACGGTTTTGCTTTAATTGGAAACAACTATTACTTTTTAGTCTTTCGTGCCAACGTCCAAAGAGTTTGAGCTCTAGAAGCATGGATTAATTTTAAAGCTTTCATTACACCCGAGCAACGCCGGGCTATACGGCTAGTATATATATATATATATATATATATATATATATAGATCGATACCAGGAAATCAAAATTTGACTTACATCCATTGATTTTTCTTTCAGTTTACGGTTTTGCTTTAACTGGAAACAACTATTGCTTTTTAGTCTTTCGTGCCAACGTCCAAAGACTCTGAGCTCCAGGACCATGGATTAGTTTTAAAGCTTTCATTACACCCGAGCAACGCCGGGCTATACTGCTAGTAAATAGATAAAATTAAAATAATGAAGACTTCTCTTTTACAATTGGTTCAGTTCACTCCAATATTAGACATATTAGAAGTTTACACCATAGATTATAAAACGCGAGAATGTTCGACTTCTTCGTTCCATTTTTCCTATCACTCAATATATTGACCAACTCTCTCGTCACAGATACAGTGCGCCAGAAAAGTTGTGCGTGAAACTGAATACTTCGAATGGCAACTTTTCTAGCAGCAGCCTAAACATCTGGCCTATTCTTGTCAGTTTTAAATTATACAGGGTACGATGGATAAACTGTCGTCTAAATCCTACCAAAAATGAAAATAAAATTGACATCTCATTTTAACAGATATAGAGGACGCGATGGATGAATTGTCGTTTCAACGACGCCCAAAATGAAAATAGCAGACATCTCAATTGAACAGATATACGGGGTGCGATGGATGATTTGTCGTTTCAGTGGCACCAAAAATGAAAATAAAATTGACATCTGAATTTTACAGATTTACAGAACGCGATGGATGAATTGTCGTCTCAATGACGCCCAAAATGAAAATAACAGACATCTCAATTGAACACATATACGGGGTGCGATGGATGATTTGTCGTTTCAATGACGTCAAAAATGAAAATAACAGACATCTCATTTCAACAGATATACAGAACGCGATGGATGAATTGTCGTCTCAATGACGCCCAAAATGAAATGAAAATAATCCTTACATCTGATTTCCACAGATATACAGGGCGCGATGGATAAATTGTTGACTCAATGACGCGAAAGACTGGCATCTCATTTCGATAGATAAACAGAGTGATATAGATAAATTGTCGTCTAAATGACGCTGATGAAATGAAAATGACACTGACATCTCATTTTAACAGATAAACAGGGTGCGATTTATAAATTGTCGTCTAAATGACGGCAAAATAAAAATAACGCTGATATCTCATTTTAACATATGTATTTACCAAAATTACACAAAAATATTTTGAAATATCAAAAAGCAAATCTATTCAATAAAATTACCATTGGCTTTAATTAGCTTCCAGACGACGTCAGAATCTCCTGGATCTTGTTTGGACGGTCTCCTTGATGATGAATGTTGCCATAATCCTTGCTTTCATTTCATCTTTGGTGTTACAATGTGTTTTGATGGTTTTTCGCTCAACTACGGCCCACACATAATAACAAAGGAGGTTACAGCCTTGGGGAGTTAGGTGACGAGATGTAAAGTGATGATGTTATCGCAGAGATTTTCTGACAGTCATGACTGTGTTCTCTTGCTTGTATGGCATGGTGAAAAACCCTGTGGCCAGACATAGGGTCTTCTAGTAGCCATCCTCTTGGCATACGACAGCACTACCTTCCCAATGCATTTGATCTAGGCCTCGATGTTGAGTTTGTAGCGTTCACCAACAAATTCGGTAGGTCTTTCCTTATCAGAACAAGCAGAGTGAGTGTTCCGACCTGCCGTCCCTTCGTAACTACCATTTCATCCAACTCGTTCCGAATCCTCTGCATAGTAATTGGAGTAGATAGACTTAACTATCGCCCGGTTCACACTCCACCCACGTCTTTGGAACAGGTGAAGAGGTTCATCCCTTGTTTCCTGTTTAGGATGTGGTTCCCGGCTTTCTCTTTTCCAATCATTTTACTCTTAAGTAGCCCCATGCGCATCAGTGGCGTCATCGCCTTGCTTGAGGTGATATGATTAAGAAAAAAGTAAACAGATTAATAAATTCAAATAAGACACTACATTGGTAGAAAAGGTTTAATGATTGAGGTAGGATTCAATCACCATAAAATTCGAAAAACTAAGGTAGACAATTTCTATAGATGCGTCAATACAACTAGTTCAATGACTTGACCCAAAGATTTATGATTTCATTACCAGTCTACAGCAGTGGTGAACAAATATCTTAAAACGTTGGGTTAAAGGGAGATAACTCATGACTACTAAAAAGGCTTTGCACAAGGAATGAGTGATCGGAATAAAGGCCAAAACGTACAACGGCCGAAATGTCAAAGAAGATGGGGAAAATAGTTCGAATAATGTCAGTTAAATGCCATACCTGATACACACTTAGGCGATCATGTCTCTTTCGAGACATGACAGAGTGGCAGAAGATTATCCCGCAGTAGGTTGCTATTAACAATTTGTTAATGAACATTTGTTAAAAAAAATCACCAATACCACCGGTCTTACAACCAATACATGTATGTACTTAGTAGCGAAGAAGTCTTATTCTGAATTTTAGGTGTTTGGATTCATTTATATTAAATTCTACCAGTTGTTTTTCTTTAAGCAGCAGTGGTTAGTGTATAATATATAATATAATTAACCTACTGCGCCTCCTTGGTCTCACTCTCTCAATCGACCTTAAGTGGAACGACTACATTAAGTCTGTAGCTGCATCTACTGCTAGAAAGATTGGGTCACTGTGGTGGACCAGAAAGTTCTCGTCACAATCCATTTTGAAGATTTATAAATCTGCCATTCGTCCGTGCATTGAATACTGTTGACATATCTGTTCGAGTGCTCTTGTTATTCACTTTGAGGCTCTCGACAAAATCTAAAAAAGGATCGGCAATGTAACAGCCCAAGTTTAGTGAAATTATCACCGACTTGATGTGGATTCCTTCTTTCGTTTTTAAGAAATATTTTCATGGCGACTGCTCTGACGAGATTATTTACCCGAATACAAAAATGTACATATGCTAGACTGGAATCTAGGCTCCAGCCCTTTTCTGTTGAAATAGTAAATGTAACCGCCACTTTTACTCCAACAGTCTTTTTTGTCGCACTTCCCGTTACTTGATTCTATCGAAAATATTATATCGATAAAGGAATTGTCTCCCTTTGTAAGGGTCGTCATTACCGGCCCCTTGGTTTGGGCTAAGAGCATAATTCCCTGACAGCTACAATTTCTAAATATTTATATGCAACATCAATTGCCATCTTCTATGTCCTTGATTCCTATCCTTCGCTAATCCTTTCTTCGACATCCCCTGTACCTTGTTTTTTCTCTCACTGTACCTCATCTGCTTACCAGTGGTGGTCTCGCCTTGCTTGAGATTAAATTAAAAAACTGTTATATATATTTTTATAACATCTTGTCTTTGGTGCTGATAAGCTTGGCCGAGAGGACTAGGCGACAGTCATTTGATTGTAAATATAGCACATATGGTTTCGAGCTCCATTCACGACCCTGCAAATTTTTAAGGGATGTGCGTTGTGGTACAGTGAATATCGACTCGGAACGAGAAACCGGAGAGCCGAGTTCGAATTCCAGTTGAATCCATTGTATTCACATACGCGCAAATACTCTTGGGAAAGGTATTAAACCGTCTCTTCCTTCCAGTTATGGGTTAAATAGCAGGACAGATTGGGTTCTACAGCCTTGGACGGCAGCCAGTCTACTGCAGAAAGCAATGGCAACCTACTGCAGGATAATCTTCTGCCCAATCAGTCATGTCTCTTTCGAGACATGATCGTCCAAGCGTGTATCACGTATGGCACTTGACTGACTGTCTTTGGTGTTCATTTCTAGTGACTGTGTACGTTTTTTTTTTCTTCGACCGAGAAACCTGTTTGTCTTTTTGGTTAATCGTCTTTTCTTCAATATTACTACCACTTTAAGTTTGTTCACTACTTCACGTTGATATATTTTTTTATTACCACTCTTTTTTTTATTAATATTCTCCTTGTTTTAACTTGTCTGCTTTTTATAGCGTTATTAAAACTTTGTACGCCTATAAAAATATTTCAACCAGTAATAGTTCGAGCCGAGAACTTTTCAGCATTCTTCTTGCTATATAAACAAAATATCATCAAAATGATTAAACTAAAACGATTAATTAGTACTGGTGAAATAAAGCATAATTCTTCTTTTTGTATTGATATCAATTCAGAAAATAAAAAGTGGCTAATTTCTGATTTGGGTTAATATAGACTCTGGTTAGCATTAACACGTCAAGATGATTCGATTTTGTCCCAAATGTCTGTAAGATATATCACAATGCACGCGTTAATGCGTTATTTACACAGATCACAACACCGCCGTGCAAGGGTTGAGTTCACGCATGCGTGTTTCGTTTTAATTGGTTGCTTATATTCAAATATCGTTTCTAGGGATTTTCAAAATGGCTGGATGCATCTCAGCAAACAAACCACGTACACTTAAGAATTCATACAAACTCACACAGAATCCTGTAAGTATTTGTGCTATATAATTACATTAAGCAGTGTTCTAATTTAAAAAAAAATATATAGTTTTCGTTATCGAAAGATATATATATATAACTTTAATTGGTAATTAGACGATGACATTTCAAATGTCACGGTGCACAAGAAAAAGTGCAGGCTTCAATCAATGAGTAGAAAAATTGGCTTGATTGTTTTAAATTTAAATTGTCTCATTTGATACGAAATTGTTTTTTCTAGAAATATGTGCGCAAACCGCCTCGTTTGTTAGCTAGTTTTGTTTTTTCCATAGATTAATTCGTAAAAACATTCACTAACGAATCGAAGAGAAGACGAGTCGATGACAGCAGGAAGATGGTTGATCACCATCAAGGCTTTTCCTCATCTTCTCTACAATGCAGACTTTGCTGCCAATGCCTTTTAGCTGTTTTCCAATCTGAAAGAGAAGTTCGGTCGAAGTCGTTTTGGAAACATTGAGAAGATGGAAGAAACTGACAAGATTCCTGAACATCTACATTGAAGAATACCTTCATAGAGTCTTCAAAAAGTAGCTGGAGCTCTACGACAAGTGCATTGGAGTCAGAGGATTCTGCCTTAAAGAAGTCAGTCACTTAAGTGCCATATGTGATAAACGCTTTGGGCGATAATGTTTCGAAAGAGATATGACTGACTGGGCAGAAGATTATCCCGCAGTAAGTTGCCATTGCTTTCTGCAGTAGACTGGTTGCCAGACAAGGCTGTAAACCCAATCTGACCTGTTACTTTACTAATAGCTAAAGCGGGAAAATGATGCATTATATTACTAAGTAGTAATTAGTGAGGGATCAGTTTATTACTTCATAGCAATAGAAAACCGATTCCCCACTTTATACCAAGTAGAAGCCTTAATCATGTTTCAAACTATTATATTCAGTCAGTCAATTAAGTTCCATACGTGATACACGCTTTGGCCGATCATGTTTCGAAAGAGACATGACTGACTTGGCAGAAGATTATCCCAAAGTAGGCTGCCTTTGCTTTCTGTGGTAGACTGGTTGCCAGACAAGGCTATAGAACTTAACCTGTCCTCTTATTTAACCCATACTTGGAGGAAAGAGACGGATTAATACCTTTCCCAAGGGTATTTTTGCGTAAATGAATACAAGGAATTCAACAGGAATTTGAACTCGGCACCCCGATTTGTCGTTCCGAGACGATATCCACTGCACCAAAACGTGACAGATTCACGACGTTTGGACTGTTATACGTTCCGGCCTTCTTCAGGTGATTCAGTTATTCTCTTTGGTTCTCGACAAAATCCAAAGGAGAATCTGCTACACAGTCGATCATGACTGGGCAGCACGCCTTCAGTTACATTCTCATCAACGTGATGTGGCTTCCCTCAGTCCTTTCTACAAATATTTTCACGGCTTCTGCTCTGACAAGCTTCTTTTCCTGGAGCACCAACCACATGAAATTACTTGTGCTACTAGAGTGGTGTTTAGGTCCCACCTTTTTACTGTCAAAATAGGCAAATGTAACTGCCACTTTTATTCTACTAGTTTTTTTTACCTACACTTACAGTCCTGGGCATGACAGTAAACTGTATCTGGCAGCAAGGCCTCTGATTAAGAGGTTGTGAGAAGCATAGAACCACCTTTTAATTGCTGTTGTTCTCAGGTTCACTCTGAATCGGAGTGATAGCACCTGTTAGGGTTCCAGCTATGGGAAAATAGTTAGCCCCCAAACACTATGAAATTATAAAAATACACTTTTATAGAAATGTATACATAAAAATAGACTTTTATAGAAAAATATACATTTTTGAAGAAAAAATATTACCAACAATACATTTTTGAAGAAAAAACTATTTCCATAACACACTTTTGAAGGAAAAAATATTCCCAGTATGTTGGATTTATAAATCTACTATTCGTCCATGCATTGAATACTGTTGCCATCTCTGGCCTGGTGTTCCTGCTATTCATCTCAAAGTTCTCGACAAAACCCAAAGGAGAATCTGCTACACAGTCGATCATGACTGGGCAGCAGGCCTTCAGTTACATTCTCATCAACGTGATGTGGTGTCTCTTTGTCTTTTCTACAAATAATTTCACGTCTTCTGCTCTAACGAGCTTCTTTCCCTGATTCTCCGAACACATGAATTTACGTGTGCTACTAGATTGGCATCTAGGTCCCACCTTTTACGACTGAAATATCTAAACAGTGTAAATACTACGTCATCCCAGGGTTCTAGACAAATACTTCGTATTATATTTATGTAACAATTTATTCAAATAAAGTAAGTATCCGATGACGCCTATCTACTAGGGTAGATAACTAATATATAGCCCCATATAGCCTACCTGCTGAGCGGACCTTAGTTACAGTTTCTGGGGGAGAGTACGTTATCTACCGTGAAAAACAGTCTGGACAAGGCCAGAACGCTCAAACAGTCGGTCACAATGACTTGCGACTTCGAGCTAGCACAACCATTGATGGCTCTCAAAGGATCCTGTCTACTCCATTTCGTTCACAAGATTTCGGTCAACCCGTGGTGGTGCTTTCAGGTCCTTTCTAAAGGTACTGCAACCTGAGATAGCTTTCTCCAAATATTATCTTTCTGACAAATAGATTCGATTCGAAGTCTGACCTCATGGTCAGAAAGCGATCGTTCTAACCACTCGGCCATATAAAGCAAGTATTCGTTAACTAAATATACATTCACTATCAGCTATCTAAACTTATAAGTGGAACTTTGTCTGTGTGTGTGTATATGTGTGTTTGTTTGTCCATTACCTATAGACTCCGAAACGGCTGAACCGATTTTCTTGAAAATTTACACAGTTGTACTATAAGCTTCTGCGAGTGTTCTTAGCTAGGTTTTGTATCGAGGAAACCCCAACAAATATCGAAAATCGATAATTGAAAAAATCGGGTTATAGAAGGAGTGGTCCGATTTTAATCAAATTTCATACACTCATAGACAAAGACATAAGAAACGATATTCAGACGTTTTAAGGTTGCAGTTCTTACAATAGTGCAGAAAATCGAATATATATAAATATAAAAGGCAAGATGTTTGTGTGTGTGTCTGTTCAGCTGCCTGTGTGCCTGTATTTGTTCAGCCCTTTTATTTTAGTTTTTGCTTCGGGTTTTGCTCTAAGTAGGTATAATTGTTGTTCTTAGTCTCATCCATGATACCATTTACTCAGAGGACTTATTACGCCTTCAAAATTTAGTTTACAACGAAAAAAACTTATTTGATATCGATACCAAGAAATCAAAATTTGATTTACATCCATTCATTTTTCTTTCAGTCTACGGTTTCGCTTTAACTGGAAACAACTATTGCTTTTTAGTCTTTCGTGCCAACGTCCAAAGAGTCTGAGCTCCAGGACCATGGATTAGTTTTAAAGCTTTCATTACACCCGAGCAACGCCGGGCTATACTGCTAGTATATATATATATATATATATATTAGGTGCGAATGGTAAATTGTCGCAATTATTTTATTATTATGTTATTATTTTAAATATTCTTTAGGCTGAGTCTGAGCTCCAGGACTATGGATTAGTTTCAAAGCTTTCATTACACCCGAGCAACGTTCGTTAAATAAACGTGATTTTGCATGTTGGTTTATATTGGTAAGATCACCTCACCAATACAGCGATTAAATTCATAATCTCTACCTATGATTTCGAAGTGCTCATCCGAAAAGTTGCCATGAACGTAATTTTAAAAATGGCAGAGAGAGGCAACTTTATTGCGGTAGGAACGAGGCTGAAGCCGAAACGTCATATCAAGACAAAAATATTGCTGATTATTTTGGGATCCAATCAAGGATGTCTAAATCTAAAACAGGAGCACCAGATCATATGTTGCGGCAATATTCTAAGCATAGACGAATGGAAGACTTGTAGATATTTAAGATAGCCTCAAGAAAGAAAAATTGTCTAGCCCGACACAGTAAACCAACTTTCTTACCAGGTAACCTAGCAATTGATTCATTATTCCACTTCATGTCAACCAAGAACTGTTAGCCCGAGAAATTGCAAAGACTTGATCTGGACGATAGCATCATTAAAAAAACAAGCTAGAACCAAGGATGAAACTCTATTAGACACCTGCATTAGTACAAAAGGAGCTAGAAGAGTGGGCGTTAAGGATAACTTTAATTCCACGATTTGATAAATAAGACTGAATCAGTTAAAATATTTATCCCGAGATACCGTTTTAATTATTATTTTAAATTTTCTTTGATTTCTAATGTACACTCATTTCTTTCCGGGTCCCAACCAGAGCTCTAAGGTCAGAAATGTCGTCATTAAATTTCTCTCCGAGAATTTGACAAAAAAAAAATTAAAAAAAAAAGAATTCGAAGATCACACACATTTTACATAGAGAAAGCCCTTCGTAAGGTGTGAGCTGTACGTGTGACTACAGACTTTTGTGTTTCTTGAAGGCATGAACTACCAGGGATCCTTTCAATGAGTCTGTGGGGAAGCTTTTCCAATCAAACGGAGGGCTCCAACTACAACTAGAATTATTGATGCCCTCCTCACGTGCTACATTTCTAAGATTTTCAGTTCACGATCCTTCAACGATATCCAGGGAATGCAATCTCAATAAAAAGACATATTCTGTTCTTTTTTTTTTTTGTTTCCGATCAGGATATCTGGGAAATTAGTATTGCTTGTTCTGTCTGCGTGTATTGTAAAGTTATTATTATTATGTCATTTTTCATCATATTTCGATTTCTGCTTTGGTCTCACTACCAACCAAGTCTGCGGGGAGACCTAAGGCAGGTAGTGGCGTGTTGTTATGGCTCCATTTCATGTTTTTCTATCTTCCCTATCATCCCTAGCATTATATAGATAAAGTTTTCCTTAGGGTGTGGGCTGTACGAATAAGACAATTTTTTGTATATCTCTTAAGCTGGGGTTTCCAGGGATTCTTTCAATGTGTTGTTTTGTTCCATTTTTTATCATTCCAAGTGCACTTACTATCACTGGCACAACTCTTGTTTTTAATTTCCACATTTTTTCTATTTCAATTTCCAGGTCTTCATATATTGACAGTTTTTCAAATTCCTTGATTGCTATGTTACAATCCGCTGGACAAGCCATATCAATTAATAGACAAGTTTTCTCCTTCTGGTTTTTAACAATAATGTCTGGCCTGTTTGCTTCAATTTTTCTGTCTGTGTAGATGGTGTAATCCCATAGAATGGTTACATCTTCTATTTCTGCAACCGGTGATGGGTGATGTTCATACCAGTGTTTGTTTACAGCTTTTCCATAATGTTTGCACATTGCCCAATGTAAATATTGCCCAACTCTATCGTGGCGATTTTTATATTCATTTGGAGCAA
This sequence comes from Ascarosepion bandense, assembly GCA_037127315.1. Classification (NCBI taxonomy): domain Eukaryota; kingdom Metazoa; phylum Mollusca; class Cephalopoda; order Sepiida; family Sepiidae; genus Ascarosepion; species Ascarosepion bandense. The sequence continues at coordinate 2,822,780 of JBBBDQ010000532.1, read as the reverse complement.
GCACAGAACAGCCTGAAATTAGGTGGTCTATTGTTTCTTGGTGCTTATCACAAAACCTGCATTTTGGATCCATGTTATTATGCATAATATTTGCCTGAAAGTTTCTAGTGAAAAGACTTTGGTCTTGTGCTGCAAGAATAAAGCCTTCAGTTTCAGACTTTAATCCAGATGCACGTAACCATCGATGAGTATTAACTTTGTCAACATTGGATTTATTGGCACGTTCTGGATATTGGCATTGCAGAGGTTTGTCCTGTCAGCGTTGTTTCATCTGTTCAAGTTATTATTATTATTGTTATTATTATTATTATTTTTGGCGCAGTGTAATTTATATATGATGACGATGTAGCCGTGTTATTGTGAGTAGTTTCGAGATACTTTTTTTGTGAAGAACGATCTCATTGTAAATATTTCATAACATAACACGCAAGGTTTCTCTAGGTAATCGAAATTGTTGGATATATTCCAAACAAACTGCGGATGTTTCCAGAAATAACCAAGATAAGTGGCTGAATCCTTATTTGTTAAATAATAAACAGCAGAATGATTCGGTCCTTACATATGCATTTAGACACACATAAATCAATTTTTCATTATGGCATCAGTCATATATTGAAAGATAATATCAAATGCTGGTCATGTATGCATTGGAATCTGACAGGTTAATAAAATAAAGAACAAAATGGATCAGAATCCGACAAGATGATAATTATTTATCTGCATAAATACATGTAAATAGACAAGCGTTTCTGTACACGCACACACATAAAAAGTATTCCACACACATTGATACAGTTCTAATACTTATCAATTGCTTTAAAACACGTGACACATATCTAACCAATAAGAATCAACCTAAATCACAACATCATGTTATACAGTCTCTGTGTAAAAAAAAAAAATCATTTTTAATTTGATCTATGGAATTTTTTCATTTTGAATTGATCTCTGAAGAAACTTGAATAAAAGTGAAACATATTAGATTCAGACTCATTGTTTCTGTACTTCATTCTATCATATATAGATAGATATGTATATATAGTCATCCGCAGACAGATTTGTTTCGCTGTATAACGGCTCATCAGTACGTTTAGACATCTGATTGCTTCTAGCCAGGATTGAAGGCCGACCGAATTGACATCATTTGGCGATTCTACCACTGAGCTATGGGCGCTCAGTAGAGGAAGGTGAACTTTAGTGTGTTATATACAATGTAAAAACACGCCCGTAGCTGAGAGTGTTCAAATTCATTACTGAATAAACGATGCGTAGTTGTGTGAGTAGCTATTGGTTTTTCAGAATCTACCATTCCTCCATAGTGCTCAATCGGGATGTGAGAGCGTATATATATATATATATATATATATATATATATATATATATCTGCAGACAGATCAGTACGGTTAGACATCCGATTGCTTCAGGCCAGGATTGAAAACTGACCGAATTGACCTTACAATATTTCTTCCCTTTGGTACAAAAAAAAATTGCCGGAATAAGCATTTTCTTTAACTGAAGAGCAGTATAAAAATAAAAAAGTAAAAATGAAAATAAAATAAAAAATAAAAATAAGAAGAAAAAAAAGAGAAAGAGGAAAAGAATCCAGATTTAGGCATTGGCGTTAGATCCATCTGGGATATCTAAACTTATTTATAAATGAGACATTGTGTGTGTGTGTGTGTGTGTGTGTGTGTGTGTGTGTGTGTGTGTCTGTGTGTTCGTTACCTATAGACTCCGAAACGGCTGAACCGATTTTCTTGAAAATTTACACAGTTGTACTATAAGCAACTGCGAGTATTCTTAGCTAGGTTTTGTATCGAGGTACCCCAGATAAATATCGAAAATTGATAATCGAAAAAATCGGGTTATAGAAGGAGTGGTCCGATTTTAATCAAATTTCATACATTCAGACAAAGACATAAGAAACGATATTCAGAAGTTTCAAGGTTGAAGTTCTTACAATAGTGCAGAAAATCGATAATATATATATATATATATATATATATATATATATATATATATATATGTCTATGTCTGTATTTTTCAGCCCTTTTATTTTAGTTTTTGCATAAGGTTTGGATCTAAGTAGGTATAATTGTAGTTCTTAGTCTCAGCCATGATACCATTTACTCAGAGGACTTATTTAGCCTTCAAAATTCAGTTTACGGCGAAAAAAACTAATTTGATATCGATACCAGGAAATCAAAAATTGACTTACATCCATTGATTTTTCTTTCAGTCTACGTTTTCGCTTTAACTGGAAACAACTATTGGTTTTTAATCTTTCGTGCCAACGTCCAAAGAGTCTGATCTCCAGGACCATGGATTAGTTTTAAAGCTTTCATTACACCTGAGCAACGCCGGGCTATTCTGCTAGAATCCTGTCATAATATACGTAAGACCTTAGGACTCTTTCGGCCAACCCATTATCAAAGGTGCTCGTTGGCAGAATTTTAAATGATAGACAGGACACATAAATATTACTTGTAGAAGGGAAGGTGGAACTCGCTTAAAAACACAATTTTAATCAAAATTAATTAAAATTACATTTTAATTAATTTTGATTAATTTTGATTAATTTTAATTAATTTTGATTAAAATTGTGTTTTTAAGAGTGTTCCACTTTCCCTTCTACAAGTAATATTTATGTGTCCTGTCTATCATTTAAAATTCTGCCAACGAGCACCTTTGATAATGGGTTGGCCGAAAGAGTCCTAAGGTCTTACGTATATTATGACGGCATTTCTATGTAAACCCATATATCTAAACTTATTTATAAAAGAAACTTTGAGTGCGTGTGTGTGTGTGTGTGTGTGTGCGTCCGTTACCTATAGACTCCGAAACGGCTGAACCGATTTTCTTGAAAATTTATACAGTTGTACTATAAGCTTCTGCGAGTGTTCTTAGCTAGGTCATGTGTCGAGGTAACCCCGATAAATATCGAAAATCGATAATCGAAAAAATCGGGTTATAGAAGGAGTGGTCTGATTTTAATCAAATTTGAAACACTCATAGACAAAGACATAAGAAACGATATTCAGAAGTTTCAAAGTTGCAGTTCTTGCACAGTGCAGAAAATCGATAATATATATATATATATATATATATATATATATATATATATATAAGGCACGATGTTTGTGTGTGAGTCTGTTTATCTGCCTGTATGTCTATTTTTTTTCAGCCATTTTATTTTAGTTTTTGCTTCGGGTTTTGCTCTAAGTAGGTATAATTGTATTTCTTAGTCTTAGCCATGATACCATTTACTCAGATGACTTATTTAGCCTTCAAAATTCAGTTTACAACGAAGAAACTTATTTGATATCGATACTAGGAAATCAAAAGTTGACTTACATCCATTCATTTTTCTTTCAGTCTACGATTTTCGACTTAACTGGAAGCAACTATTGCTTTTTAGTCTTTCGTGCCAACGTCCAAAGAGTCTGAGCTCCAGGACCGTGGATTAGTTTTAAGGCTTTCATCACACCCGAGCGACGCCGGGCTATACTGCTAGTTAATGTATATTTGAGCAGCAGTCTTTCTTTTAAATGTGTTTTCTTAAAAACACCTGAAAAAGATTTTAATTAATTTAATTTAATTTTTCCAATATTCTTACATGCTTCATTTTTACTGGAGATATGAATGCAAAAATGTCCCATAATTTTCGAATTTCCGATCGCTTTCAGCCATTTTACTGACCATTTTTGGTGATATTATTTTTCGTTGTTGTTATTTTGTCCTCATGTTTGATTTTAAGGTAATTTTTTTATTTTCTGAGAAGAAGCTTTGCTTAAAGCGTGACGCGCGCAGCATGGCATTGAGAACGTCCGTCTATTAAAAAAAAAAACCAAAACTTCATTTCCACTGTTAAATAGTGTAAGGTTGATGGTAGGAGAAAATTGTTTGATATATACTGCCTTTTGATATTGTGATTTAAATAGTATTTTTTGTAATTTCAACCAAAGTTTCTCTTAAGAGTTCTTGTAAGTTATGGATTAATAAATGATTTTTTTGCACTATTATTTTCTAGATAGGTGGCATGTAAAGCCTCATACATACGTAGACGTACATGCACAGACACACACACATATATTTGTAAGGAAAAGGGTACTTATTTTACTTACTAATTCGTCAGAATTTCATTACGTAAACGTTATTTTGGTGGACATTCGAACTTGAGTAAGCAAATTGCCAAAGAATGTCAGCTCTAATGATAGTTTGGCTTAAGAGAACGCAGGTTCCAATCCTACCGGGGAGACCATATTCAGGTTGGTAGATGAAAGTAAATAAATGCACTGTTGAATAAATAAACGAAACGTCTACTCAAATACGACTACAAACACAAACACACACACACACACACACACACACACACACACACACACACACACACATATATATATATATATATATATTAAATTCTCACCAAAAAAAGGAAAAGCCTATAGGTAAAATCCTTAAATCCAGATCCTATTAAAATTAATTTTATCAATATTAAAAATGATCCTGGTGGAGGGCTCGATGTAAAAATTATTGTCTATTTACAGAGCCAAATATGTGTATTATATCAAAAGAATTCCACATTTTCATAGATTGAAGAGCTATTCAACGTATGTAGAATTCAGAATTATATTTATATATGACGTGAATTAATAAATATATATATGAGGGTGCACATTGATATAATATTTTTATTCAGGTGTTAATAAAATAGTGCCCAATATATGAAATGTTATATCATAGCTAAATTATTTATATTTATAGGATTTGGACAATATATATATATATATTAAATCCCCCACTAAAAAGGAAAAGCATATAGGTAAAATCCCAAAAACCGGATCCAATTTAAAATCAATTTTATTAATGTTAAAATGATCCAGGTGGAGGGCAAGATGTAAATAGTATTATCTATTTACAGAGCCAAATATGTGTATTATATCAAAAGAATTTCAAATTCTACATACATTGAATAGCTATTCAACGTATGTAGAATTCGGAATTATATATATATATATATATATATATATACGACGTGAATTAGTGAATATGCATATGAGGTGTTAATAAAATAGTGCTCAATGTTTGAACAGAGCTATATTATAGTTATATTATTTATATTTATAGGCTTTGGAGAATATATGTTCTCTGTTTATAACGGGTCGAAGAATGCATGCATTAAAATGACATGTTAAAAATTGCTATACCCCGACTAAGTTTTATCTGAATGTAGATAGTGTGTATATATATATATATATATATATATATATATATATATAT